>OZ024740.1:435149537-435192037 GCA_964016885.1 Eledone cirrhosa | reverse complement strand
TTGTGAGACCATGTCTATCTTGTATACAAGTTTGGTCTATAACAATAGACTGTTACTCTATAATTAGTTCTCAGCTAGAGAGATTATGAGACCATGTCTATCCTGTATACAAGTTTGGTCTATAACAATAGACTGTTACTCTATAATTAGTTCTCAGCTAGAGAGATTATGAGACCATGTCTATCTTGTATACAAGTTTGGTCTATAACAATAGACTGTTACTCTATAATTAGTTCTCAGCTAGAGAGATTATGAAACCATGTCTATCCTGTATACAAGTTTGGTCTATAACAATAGACTGTTACTCTATAATTAGTTCTCAGCTAGAGAGATTGTGAGACCATGTCTATCTTGTATACAAGTTTGGTCTATAACAATAGACTGTTACTCTATAATTAGTTCTCAGCTAGAGAGATTATGAGACCATGTCTATCCTGTATACAAGTTTGGTCTATAACAATAGACTGTTACTCTATAATTAGTTCTCAGCTAGAGAGATTATGAGACCATGTCTATCTTGTATACAAGTTTGGTCTATAACAATAGACTGTTACTCTATAATTAGTTCTCAGCTAGAGAGATTATGAGACCATGTCTATCCTGTATACAAGTTTGGTCTATAACAATAGACTGTTACTCTATAATTAGTTCTCAGCTAGAGAGATTATGAGACCATGTCTATCTTGTATACAAGTTTGGTCTATAACAATAGACTGTTACTCTATAATTAGTTCTCAGCTAGAGAGATTATGAGACCATGTCTATCTTGTATACAAGTTTGGTCTATAACAATAGACTGTTACTCTATAATTAGTTCTCAGCTAGAGAGATTGTGAGACCATGTCTATCTTGTATACAAGTTTGGTCTATAACAATAGACTGTTACTCTATAATTAGTTCTCAGCTAGAGAGATTGTGAGACCATGTCTATCCTGTATACAAGTTTGGTCTATAACAATAGACTGTTACTCTATAATTAGTTCTCAGCTAGAGAGATTATGAGACCATGTCTATCTTGTATACAAGTTTGGTCTATAACAATAGACTGTTACTCTATAATTAGTTCTCAGCTAGAGAGATTGTGAGACCATGTCTATCTTGTATACAAGTTTGGTCTATAACAATAGACTGTTACTCTATAATTAGTTCTCAGCTAGAGAGATTATGAGACCATGTCTATCTTGTATACAAGTTTGGTCTATAACAATAGACTGTTACTCTATAATTAGTTCTCAGCTAGAGAGATTGTGAGACCATGTCTATCCTGTATACAAGTTTGGTCTATAACAATAGACTGTTACTCTATAATTAGTTCTCAGCTAGAGAGATTGTGAGACCATGTCTATCTTGTATACAAGTTTGGTCTATAACAATAGACTGTTACTCTATAATTAGTTCTCAGCTAGAGAGATTATGAAACCATGTCTATCCTGTATACAAGTTTGGTCTATAACAATAGACTGTTACTCTATAATTAGTTCTCAGCTAGAGAGATTGTGAGACCATGTCTATCTTGTATACAAGTTTGGTCTATAACAATAGACTGTTACTCTATAATTAGTTCTCAGCTAGAGAGATTATGAGACCATGTCTATCCTGTATACAAGTTTGGTCTATAACAATAGACTGTTACTCTATAATTACTTCTCAGCTAGAGAGATTATGAGACCATGTCTATCTTGTATACAAGTTTGGTCTATAACAATAGACTGTTACTCTATAATTAGTTCTCAGCTAGAGAGATTATGAGACCATGTCTATCTTGTATACAAGTTTGGTCTATAACAATAGACTGTTACTCTATAATTAGTTCTCAGCTAGAGAGATTATGAGACCATGTCTATCCTGTATACAAGTTTGGTCTATAACAATAGACTGTTACTATATAATTAGTTCTCAGCTAGAGAGATTGTGAGACCATGTCTATCTTGTATACAAGTTTGGTCTATAACAATAGACTGTTACTCTATAATTAGTTCTCAGCTAGAGAGATTATGAAACCATGTCTATCCTGTATACAAGTTTGGTCTATAACAATAGACTGTTACTCTATAATTAGTTCTCAGCTAGAGAGATTGTGAGACCATGTCTATCTTGTATACAAGTTTGGTCTATAACAATAGACTGTTACTCTATAATTAGTTCTCAGCTAGAGAGATTATGAGACCATGTCTATCCTGTATACAAGTTTGGTCTATAACAATAGACTGTTACTCTATAATTAGTTCTCAGCTAGAGAGATTATGAGACCATGTCTATCTTGTATACAAGTTTGGTCTATAACAATAGACTGTTACTCTATAATTAGTTCTCAGCTAGAGAGATTATGAGACCATGTCTATCTTGTATACAAGTTTGGTCTATAACAATAGACTGTTACTCTATAATTAGTTCTCAGCTAGAGAGATTGTGAGACCATGTCTATCTTGTATACAAGTTTGGTCTATAACAATAGACTGTTACTCTATAATTAGTTCTCAGCTAGAGAGATTGTGAGACCATGTCTATCCTGTATACAAGTTTGGTCTATAACAATAGACTGTTACTCTATAATTAGTTCTCAGCTAGAGAGATTATGAGACCATGTCTATCTTGTATACAAGTTTGGTCTATAACAATAGACTGTTACTCTATAATTAGTTCTCAGCTAGAGAGATTGTGAGACCATGTCTATCTTGTATACAAGTTTGGTCTATAACAATAGACTGTTACTCTATAGTTCTCAGCTAGAGAGATTGTGAGACCATGTCTATCCTGTATACAAGTTTGGTCTATAACAATAGACTGTTACTCTATAATTAGTTCTCAGCTAGAGAGATTGTGAGACCATGTCTATCCTGTATACAAGTTTGGTCTATAACAATAGACTGTTACTCTATAATTAGTTCTCAGCTAGAGAGATTGTGAGACCATGTCTATCTTGTATACAAGTTTGGTCTATAACAATAGACTGTTACTCTATAATTAGTTCTCAGCTAGAGAGATTATGAAACCATGTCTATCCTGTATACAAGTTTGGTCTATAACAATAGACTGTTACTCTATAATTAGTTCTCAGCTAGAGAGATTGTGAGACCATGTCTATCTTGTATACAAGTTTGGTCTATAACAATAGACTGTTACTCTATAATTAGTTCTCAGCTAGAGAGATTATGAGACCATGTCTATCCTGTATACAAGTTTGGTCTATAACAATAGACTGTTACTCTATAATTAGTTCTCAGCTAGAGAGATTATGAGACCATGTCTATCTTGTATACAAGTTTGGTCTATAACAATAGACTGTTACTCTATAATTAGTTCTCAGCTAGAGAGATTATGAGACCATGTCTATCCTGTATACAAGTTTGGTCTATAACAATAGACTGTTACTCTATAATTAGTTCTCAGCTAGAGAGATTATGAGACCATGTCTATCCTGTATACAAGTTTGGTCTATAACAATAGACTGTTACTCTATAATTAGTTCTCAGCTAGAGAGATTGTGAGACCATGTCTATCTTGTATACAAGTTTGGTCTATAACAATAGACTGTTACTCTATAATTAGTTCTCAGCTAGAGAGATTATGAAACCATGTCTATCCTGTATACAAGTTTGGTCTATAACAATAGACTGTTACTCTATAATTAGTTCTCAGCTAGAGAGATTGTGAGACCATGTCTATCTTGTATACAAGTTTGGTCTATAACAATAGACTGTTACTCTATAATTAGTTCTCAGCTAGAGAGATTATGAGACCATGTCTATCCTGTATACAAGTTTGGTCTATAACAATAGACTGTTACTCTATAATTAGTTCTCAGCTAGAGAGATTATGAGACCATGTCTATCTTGTATACAAGTTTGGTCTATAACAATAGACTGTTACTCTATAATTAGTTCTCAGCTAGAGAGATTATGAGACCATGTCTATCTTGTATACAAGTTTGGTCTATAACAATAGACTGTTACTCTATAATTAGTTCTCAGCTAGAGAGATTATGAGACCATGTCTATCTTGTATACAAGTTTGGTCTATAACAATAGACTGTTACTCTATAATTAGTTCTCAGCTAGAGAGATTGTGGGACCATGTCTATCTTGTATACAAGTTTGGTCTATAACAATAGACTGTTACTCTATAGTTCTCAGCTAGAGAGATTGTGAGACCATGTCTATCCTGTATACAAGTTTGGTCTATAACAATAGACTGTTACTCTATAATTAGTTCTCAGCTAGAGAGATTGTGAGACCATGTCTATCCTGTATACAAGTTTGGTCTATAACAATAGACTGTTACTCTATAATTAGTTCTCAGCTAGAGAGATTGTGAGACCATGTCTATCCTGTATACAAGTTTGGTCTATAACAATAGACTAATGAATTACACTGAATACACAGCAAATGCTGTTATTACTTAACAACAATCATCATCATCAGTACTACCATCACCACCATTATACCATCACCATCGTTACCACCATCATCATCACCATCATCAGTACCACCACCACCATCATCATCATCATCATCATCATCATCATAAATCTTACTATGTTTTGTTTACCTTTCAGGTTAGAGAAAGATTATACAGCATTGAAAAGTAAAGAAAATGAAGAACAGATTGAACTACGGGTAAGTTGATTTCTTAATATTCCAGATAAATGATGTCCTCACTTTCTGGGTTACTTTATATTGTAGTGTTGTATTGAGGCGGTGGATTACCAGAGTTATAGAGTGCTTTGTGCTATTAGTTTCGGCTCTCTCCTTTCTCGGTTTCAATCCCGTTGAGGTCAACTTTACCTTTTATCCATTCAAAGTCGATAACAAATGTACCAGTTTAGTACTGGGGTCAATTCTTCCTTTATATCTCTCTCTCACTTTCTGTCATTTTCTATCCTTCTCTGGAAGAAATCTTCCGTATTCAGACCTGGAGAGGGGATGGGCTCCACCAAGTTTAAAAAAACAATGTTCTAGAAACCCTGTCATTGCAGAATTTCTACGTCTCCCTCAGGTGTTCTATTGTAGTTACACAGCATGACACCTCTAACAAAGCCTAGTCTTCACAGGTTTGACAAAATACCAGATTGGTGACTGGCGCGAATAAGACCACTGAAACTGCTACTGTAGTATGATGAGAGGAACAAAAAAGAACCATATCACATCGTCCTTTGCATTGGGGGGGGACACACACATTCAGGCATTGGGTAGTGGGGCTTGTTTACAGTCTCCATTTGATGCGACAAAAACTAGTGATGGGCCTGCAACCTGTCCTGGGAGTGGTATGGACACACAAAGATTGCATATCCCGAGATCCCAAAGAGGGTCTGAAAGGGAGAAAACGTTGACAATTGGAACCTTCTATTTTTTTCTGTGCTATATCTTAGGTATTTATTATTTACCATTTATTAACATTATAAATTATTAAATCCCGCCGAGGTAAACTTTGCCTTTCATCCTTACGGGGTCGATAAAATAAAGTACCAGTAATGTACTGGGTAATTGCTGGCCTTGTGCCAAAAATAGAAACAATTATAAATTATTAAGGGCGGTGGATTGGCAGTAATTGGTAGAGCGTCGAACATTTGTGACATAGTTACGTCCCTTTACAATCTGAGTTCAAATCCCACCAAGGTGAGCTTTACCGTTCATCCTTACGGGGTCTATAAAATATAGTACCAGTAACACAGAGGTTGATTTAATTTACTTTCCCCTCTCCCAAGATTGTTGGCCTTGTGCCTAAATCAGAAACCATTATTAATTATTAACGGATTGGCGGTGGATTGGCAGTATCGGTAGAGGGTCAGACGCCATGCTTTTCAGCATAGTTACGTCCCTTTATGATCTGAGTTCAAATCCCGCCGAGGTTGACTTTGCTTTTCATCCTTACGGGGTCGATAAAATAAAGTACCAGTAATGCACTGAGTAGTTGCTGGCCTTGTGCTTAAAGTAGAAACAATTATTAATTATTAACGTCCTGTACCACATGAACAGCACATACTTAAAAATTACAAAACAGCACTAAGTCTTCACTTTAGTTTACTGTAAATTTTCACAAGAATCTGTCTACCTGTAAAGATACTACAAACATTTGAATTAAGAAACCCATTTTTAGATATTTTCTTCTAAATCATTAGAGGATGTTAAGAGTTGAAATGTATGGTATTTTGTTAACCCACTTTATATCAACCTGACCAAAACTGCCTCTGGTTCTATAAAACAGAACCACACCTGATAAGCAGTTCCTATCCAGATTAAAATCTTCCAACATAATAATAATAATAATGAAAATTGTGTACAGTGCTCAGGTGCACTACAACTCATCAAAGCTGCATATATAGTACATAGAATAATGTACAGATGTCAGAAAAGTAAACAGTATGAGTTATGATATATATACAGACACATGTGTGCGTGTGTATGGAGGGAAAATATCAGGTGTGGTGTTGGTGAATTTTGGGAAGCATGGAGGTTTTAAAGGATGCAGTGTCCCAACAGCTAACAACTGATGCAGGGAGTTTGTTCTATGCTTCAGTAATCCTGAAGAACTTTCTGTTAAGTTAAAAACACCAGATTAATGAAATAATTGATAATTTTAGTAAATCCTTCCAAATTTTTCATTAATTCAAATGCAGTGTCTTTCATTAGAAATCTGGTAACGAAAGGCTTAAAAATATAGAAATTGAAGTAAAGTTATGTCATTAAGTAGGACACAAGGTTGGATAGCTCAAGTAAGATATTTAACCTGTCTGTTACATTGTCAAATGTTTCTGTAGTCACTGAAGTATATTGGTATATCTAGAATGTAGTAAACCGCCCATATAGTAAAGACAAACATATGATCATAGCCAGCTCCCTATCCACTTTACCTTTTATCTAAGGTTAATAAAATACTACCTTTTGATAAAATAGTGTGTGGGTAGGGGATGGAGTGGGTTGAAGTACTGTGTGTACTTGAATGTAAGCCGAGGAATATGTGACCAAAAATTCGATGATAGAAGGGGCTCAGGTTATATTCAGGGTCAATATTTTGATGTTCACCAACTACAAATTCTACATAAATAAGGTTTGGATTTTTGCCCATTTCTCAGACATGAAATAGTGGGGTCAGCTTGGGCAAAGTGTAATACTGCATGGGTAGTTTGATGGAGTGGGTTAAGACTGTACCCTAGAATGTGATGCACCCAGCATGGGCAAAGTGAAATACTGTGGTGTGGGTTGAAGTAACAAAATTGCCCCCCCCCCCCCCCCCCGCACTTCTCCAAAATATCAATATTAGAAATAATTGTTTCTACATTTGGCCGAAGGCCATCAATTACCCAGTACATTACTGGTACTTTATTTTATCGACCCCGTAAAGATGAAAGGCAAAGTTAACCTCGGCGGGATTTGAACTCAGACCGTAAAGGGACGTAACTATGCTGGAAAGCATGGCGTCTGACCCTCTACCGATACTGCCTAGAAATAATGATTGCCTGTTTTCACCAATACCAGACAAATTGCTGCTCCTACTCTCTCTCTCCCCCTTGCTCCATCTCACTCTCTCTCTCTCTCTCCTATCTCACTCTCTCTCTCTCCTATATCACTCTCTCTCTCTCTCCTATATCACTCTCTCTCTCTCTCTCCTATCTCCCCCTCCCCCCCATCTCTCTCTTGTATAAAAAAGTGAAGAATGAAAATAACTTGAAATAATGGAAGAATACAATTCTATGAAATACACTTTGAGGGGGGGGGGGGGGGGGGTAAGACCATAGGAGGAAGTACCGTAGTAGCCTGTTATTGAAACAGTGTTTCTAACAATGCTAGATTACAGCATGGTACTATAACTCCTCATATACAGTGTTTCTAACAATGCTAGATTACAGCATGGTACTATAACTCCTCATATACAGTGTTTCTAACAATGCTAGATTACAGCATGGTACTATAACTCCTCATATACAGTGTTTCTAACAATGCTAGATTACAGCATGGTACTATAACTCCTCATATACAGTGTTTCTAACAATGCTAGATTACAGCATGGTACTATAACTCCTCATATACAGTGTTTCTAACAATGCTAGATTACAGCATGGTACTATAACTCCTCATATACAGTGTTTCTAACAATGCTAGATTACAGCATGGTACTATAACTCCTCATATACAGTGTTTCTAACAATGCTAGATTACAGCATGGTACTATAACTCCTCATATACAGTGTTTCTAACAATGCTAGATTACAGCATGGTACTATAACTCCTCATATACAGTGTTTCTAACAATGCTAGATTACAGCATGGTACTATAACTCCTCATATACAGTGTTTCTAACAATGCTAGATTACAGCATGGTACTATAACTCCTCATATACAGTGTTTCTAACAATGCTAGATTACAGCATGGTACTATAACTCCTCATATACAGTGTTTCTAACAATGCTAGATTACAGCATGGTACTATAACTCCTCATATACAGTGTTTCTAACAATGCTAGATTACAGCATGGTACTATAACTCCTCATATACAGTGTTTCTAACAATGCTAGATTACAGCATGGTACTATAACTCCTCATATACAGTGTTTCTAACAATGCTAGATTACAGCATGGTACTATAACTCCTCATATACAGTGTTTCTAACAATGCTAGATTACAGCATGGTACTATAACTCCTCATATACAGTGTTTCTAACAATGCTAGATTACAGCATGGTACTATAACTCCTCATATACAGTGTTTCTAACAATGCTAGATTACAGCATGGTACTATAACTCCTCATATACAGTGTTTCTAACAATGCTAGATTACAGCATGGTACTATAACTCCTCATATACAGTGTTTCTAACAATGCTAGATTACAGCATGGTACTATAACTCCTCATATACAGTGTTTCTAAGGCATTTTCAAACCTGGCAGGCTCCATCTCCTTTCCAGGTTTGAATACACCAGATTTCTTCCAGAGAAGGATAGAGAGGGTGAGAGAATGAGGTATAGAGGAAGAATTGACACCAATGGTAGAAACAGTAGACAGCTTCTGCTACCTAGGTGACCGAATTAACAGTGGAGGTGGGTGTTCTGAAAGTACAGTAACCAGAGTCAGAATACGATGGAAGAAGTTCAGGGAGCTACTATTACTGCTGGCTACAAAAGGCTTTTCCCTCAAAATGAAAGGCAGACTGTATGATGCATGTATACAAACAGCAATGTTACATGGCAGTGAGACCTGGGCACTGAATGTGGAAGACTTGCATAGATTGGAAAGAAACGAAGCCTGCATGCTCCGATGGATGTGTAATAGTAATGTACACGAATGGCAATGAATAAACGAATTGAGAGAGAGACTGAGCATAAGAGGAATCAAATGCTGTGTGCAGGAGAGGCGGTTGCGTTGGTATGGACATGAGATGCGTATGAAGAATGGCAGCTGCATAAAAAGGTGCAGAGCGCTAGAAGCGGAAGGAAGCCTTGGAGTGGGGAGACCCAGGAAGACTTGGGATGAGGTGATAAAAGCTGATCTTACCCAATTACACCTCTCAAAGGCGATGACACAGACCTCTGGTGTTACGCAATAATACAGAAGACCTGACTTCCCACAGGTACAAGCTGGAGCTATAGACCGTATGCCCCACTCGACCCCCACTGTAAAGTGATCGTGTAGGTGTCACAATAAAAATCATCCAGCACTCACTGTAAATTAGTTTGATGTTAGGAAGGGCATCCAGCTGTAGAAATCAAGCCAGAATCATTTCTGTATGAGCAAGACATGGTCAACCAACCGAACATTGCCCACAACAGGACAACTTGTCTAACCCATGCTAGCATAGAAGAATGGGCGTAAAACGGTCTTGATGATGATGATGATGATATATATATATATATATATATATAGTGAGAGAGATAGAGAGGAAGAGAGAAAGATAGATGTCCACAGCTGGTATGCATGCATGGTTCCATAACTCCCGAGGGAGTCATGGGGGTACTGTATAGGATAGAGAGAGTATGGAAATGAGAAAGAGATATAGAGAAAAAATTGATCCCAGTACATGACTGGTACTTATTTTATCGACCTCAAATGGATGAAAGGTAAAATTGACCTCAGCAGAATTTGAACTGAGAGAGTAGAGAAAAGCAAGAACTACTGTAAACCATTCTGACGTTCTAACGACTCTGACAATTCACTACCTTAACAGTAGCGTTATTATGGTAGCGTTATTATGGTAGCGTTATTATGGTAGCGTTATTATAGTAGCGTTATTATGGTAGCGTTATTATAGTAGCGTTATTATAGTAGCGTTATTATGGTAGCGTTATTATGGTAGCGTTATTATGGTAGCGTTATTATAGTAGCGTTATTATAGTAGCGTTATTATGGTAGCGTTATTATGGTAGCGTTATTATGGTAGCGTTATTATAGTAGCGTTATTATGGTAGCGTTATTATGGTAGCGTTATTATGGTAGCGTTATTATAGTAGCGTTATTATAGTAGCGTTATTATAGTAGCGTTATTATAGTAGCGTTATTATGGTAGCGTTATTATGGTAGCGTTATTATGGTAGCGTTATTATAGTAGTGTTATTATGGTAGCGTTATTATGGTAGCGTTATTATAGTAGCGTTATTATAGTAGCGTTATTATGGTAGCGTTATTATGGTAGCGTTATTATAGTAGCGTTATTATAGTAGTGTTATTATGGTAGCGTTATTATGGTAGCGTTATTATGGTAGCGTTATTATGGTAGCGTTATTATGGTAGCGTTATTATGGTAGCGTTATTATAGTAGCGTTATTATGGTAGCGTTATTATGGTAGCGTTATTATGGTAGCGTTATTATAGTAGTGTTATTATGGTAGCGTTATTATGGTAGCGTTATTATGGTAGCGTTATTATGGTAGCGTTATTATGGTAGCGTTATTATAGTAGCGTTATTATAGTAGCGTTATTATAGTAGCGTTATTATAGTAGCGTTATTATGGTAGCGTTATTATGGTAACGTTATTATGGTAACGTTATTATGGTAGCGTTATTATGGTAGCGTTATTATGGTAGCGTTATTATGGTAGCGTTATTATAGTAGCGTTATTATGGTAGCGTTATTATGGTAGCGTTATTATGGTAGCGTTATTATGGTAGCGTTATTATGGTAGCGTTATTATGGTAGTGTTATTATAGTAGCGTTATTACAGTAGTAGCGTTATTATAGTAGCGTTATTATAGTAGCGTTATGATAGTAGCGTTATTATAGTAGCGTTATTATAGTAGCGTTATTATAGTAGCGTTATTATAGTAGTGTTATTATAGTAGTGTTATTATAGTAGTGTTATTATAGTAGTGTTATTATAGTAGTGTTATTATAGTAGTGTTATTATAGTAGCGTTATTATAGTAGCGTTATTATAGTAGTGTTATTATAGTAGTGTTATTATAGTAGTGTTATTATAGTAGCGTTATTATAGTAGTGTTATTATAGTAGTAGCGTTATTATAGTAGCGTTATTATAGTAGTGTTATTATAGTAGCGTTATTATAGTAGCGTTATTATAGTAGCGTTATTATAGTAGTGTTATTATAGTAGCGTTATTATAGTAGCGTTATTATAGTAGCGTTATTATAGTAGTGTTATTATAGTAGCGTTATTATAGTAGCGTTATTATGGTAGCGTTATTATGGTAGCGTTATTATAGTAGCGTTATTATAGTAGCGTTATTATAGTAGCGTTATTATAGTAGCGTTATTATAGTAGCGTTATTATGGTAGCGTTATTATAGTAGCGTTATTATAGTAGCGTTATTATAGTAGCGTTATTATAGTAGCGTTATTATAGTAGTGTTATTATAGTAGTGTTATTATAGTAGTGTTATTATAGTAGTGTTATTATAGTAGCGTTATTATAGTAGCGTTATTATAGTAGCGTTATTATAGTAGCGTTATTATAGTAGTGTTATTATAGTAGCGTTATTATAGTAGCGTTATTATAGTAGCGTTATTATAGTAGTGTTATTATAGTAGCGTTATTATAGTAGCGTTATTATAGTAGCGTTATTATAGTAGCGTTATTATAGAAGCGTTATTATAGTAGCGTTATTATAGTAGTGTTATTATAGTAGTGTTATTATGGTAGCGTTATTATAGTAGCGTTATTATAGTAGCGTTATTATGGTAGTGTTATTATGGTAGCGTTATTATGGTAGCGTTATTATGGTAGCGTTATTATAGTAGCGTTATTATAGTAGCGTTATTATAGTAGCGTTATTATAGTAGTGTTATTATGGTAGCGTTATTATGGTAGCGTTATTATGGTAGCGTGTGTAGCGTTATTATGGTAGCGTTATTATGGTAGCGTTATTATGGTAGCGTTATTATAGTAGCGTTATTATAGTAGCGTTATTATGGTAGCGTTATTATAGTAGCGTTATTATAGTAGCGTTATTATAGTAGCGTTATTATGGTAGCGTTATTATAGTAGTGTTATTATGGTAGCGTTATTATGGTAGCGTTATTATAGTAGCGTTATTATAGTAGCGTTATTATAGTAGCGTTATTATGGTAGCGTTATTATAGTAGCGTTATTATGGTAACGTTATTATGGTAGCGTTATTATGGTAGCGTTATTATGGTAGCGTTATTATGGTAGCGTTATTATGGTAGCGTTATTATAGTAGCGTTATTATGGTAGCGTTATTATGGTAGTGTTATTATAGTAGCGTTATTATAGTAGTAGCGTTATTATAGTAGCGTTATTATAGTAGCGTTATTATAGTAGCGTTATTATAGTAGTGTTATTATAGTAGCGTTATTATAGTAGCGTTATTATAGTAGTGTTATTATAGTAGCGTTATTATAGTAGCGTTATTATAGTAGCGTTATTATAGTAGCGTTATTATAGTAGCGTTATTATAGTAGCGTTATTATAGTAGTGTTATTATAGTAGTGTTATTATAGTAGTGTTATTATAGTAGCGTTATTATAGTAGCGTTATTATAGTAGTGTTATTATAGTAGTGTTATTATAGTAGTGTTATTATAGTAGTGTTATTATAGTAGTGTTATTATAGTAGTGTTATTATAGTAGCGTTATTATAGTAGTGTTATTATAGTAGTAGCGTTATTATAGTAGCGTTATTATAGTAGCGTTATTATAGTAGTGTTATTATAGTAGCGTTATTATAGTAGCGTTATTATAGTAGCGTTATTATAGTAGCGTTATTATAGTAGCGTTATTATAGTAGCGTTATTATAGTAGCGTTATTATAGTAGCGTTATTATGGTAGCGTTATTATGGTAGCGTTATTATAGTAGCGTTATTATAGTAGCGTTATTATAGTAGCGTTATTATAGTAGCGTTATTATAGTAGCGTTATTATAGTAGTGTTATTATAGTAGCGTTATTATAGTAGCGTTATTATAGTAGTGTTATTATAGTAGCGTTATTATAGTAGCGTTATTATAGTAGTGTTATTATGGTAGCGTTATTATGGTAGCGTTATTATCGTAGCGTTATTATAGTAGTGTTATTATAGTAGCGTTATTATAGTAGCGTTATTATAGTAGTGTTATTATAGTAGCGTTATTATAGTAGTGTTATTATAGTAGCGTTATTATAGTAGTGTTATTATAGTAGTGTTATTATAGTAGCGTTATTATAGTAGTGTTATTATAGTAGTGTTATTATAGTAGTGTTATTATAAGGTCAGCAGTTGGTAGCAGCTGCAATATCATATAACTGGCCATTGTTTTCAGAGTGCACATCAAATAGTTTGTAATGTAACAGGTTAATAATTGTTTCTACGTTAGGCACAAGGCCAGCAATTACCCAGTGCATTACTGGTACTTTATTTTATCGACTCCGTAAGGATGAAAGGCAAAGTCAACCTCGGCGGGATTTGAACTCAGATCGTAAAGGGATGTAACTATGCTTTGTTGTTTTAGAGGATCTGACAAGAGGACGGCAGGTTGAAGGTTGACTAGAGAATCTGACAAGAGGACGGCACGTTGAAGGTTGACTAGAGGATCTGACAAGAGGACGGCAGGTTGAAGGTTGACTAGAGGATCTGACAAGAGGACGGCAGGTTGAAGGTTGACTAGAGGATCTGACAAGAGGACGATAAGTTGAAGGTTGACTAGAGGATCTGACAAGAGGACGGCAGGTTGAAGGTTGACTAGAGGATCTGACAAGAGGACGGCAGGTTGAAGGTTGACTAGAGGATCTGACAAGAGGACGGCACGTTGAAGGTTGACTAGAGGATCTGACAAGAGGACGGCAGGTTGAGGGTTGACTAGAGGATCTGACAAGAGGACGGCAGGTTGAAGGTTGACTATAGGATCTGACAAGAGGACGGCAGGTTGAAGGTTGACTAGAGGATCTGACAAGAGGACTGAAGGTTGACTAGAGGACGGCAGGTTGAAGGTTGACTAGAGGATCTGACAAGAGGACGGCAGGTTGAAGGTTGACTATAGGATCTGACAAGAGGACGGCAGGTTGAAGGTTGACTAGAGGATCTGACAAGAGGACGGCAGGTTGAAGGTTGACTAGAGGATCTGACAAGAGGACTGAAGGTTGACTAGAGGACGGCAGGTTGAAGGTTGACTAGAGGATCTGACAAGAGGACGGCAGGTTGAAGGTTGACTATAGGATCTGACAAGAGGACGGCAGGTTGAAGGTTGACTAGAGGATCTGACAAGAGGACGGCAGGTTGAAGGTTGACTATAGGATCTGACAAGAGGACGGCAGGTTGACGGTTGACTAGAGGATCTGATAAGAGGACGGCAGGTTGAAGGTTGACTATAGGATCTGACAAGAGGACGGCAGGTTGAAGGTTGACTAGAGGATCTGATAAGAGGACGGCAGGTTGAAGGTTGACTAGAGGATCTGACAAGAGGACGGCAGGTTGAAGGTTGACTAGAGGATCTGACAAGAGGACTGAAGGTTGACTAGAGGACGGCAGGTTGAAGGTTGACTAGAGGATCTGACAAGAGGACTGAAGGTTGACTAGAGGACGGCAGGTTGAAGGTTGACTATAGGATCTGACAAGAGGACGGCAGGTTGACGGTTGACTAGAGGATCTGACAAGAGGACTGAAGGTTGACTAGAGGACGGCAGGTTGAAGGTTGACTATAGGATCTGATAAGAGGACGGCAGGTTGAAGGTTGACTATAGGATCTGATAAGAGGACGGCAGGTTGAAGGTTGACTATAGGATCTGACAAGAGGACGGCAGGTTGAAGGTTGACTAGAGGATCTGATAAGAGGACGGCAGGTTGAAGGTTGACTAGAGGATCTGACAAGAGGACGGCAGGTTGAAGGTTGACTAGAGGATCTGACAAGAGGACGGCAGGTTGAAGGTTGACTATAGGATCTGACAAGAGGACGGCAGGTTGACGGTTGACTAGAGGATCTGATAAGAGGACGGCAGGTTGAAGGTTGACTATAGGATCTGACAAGAGGACGGCAGGTTGAAGGTTGACTAGAGGATCTGACAAGAGGACGGCAGGTTGACGGTTGACTAGAGGATCTGATAAGAGGACGGCAGGTTGAAGGTTGACTATAGGATCTGACAAGAGGACGGCAGGTTGAAGGTTGACTAGAGGATCTGACAAGAGGACGGCAGGTTGAAGGTTGACTAGAGGATCTGACAAGAGGACGGCAGGTTGAAGGTTGACAAGAGAACGGCAGGTTGAAGGTTGAAAGAGCATCTCTACATAATAATTATGTATTGTAAATGTGCAAGGCCTAGTTTTCAACATGTAATTTCACTGCAGGGATGCCAGTGCACCTGCTTCTAGGACAGCAACTCTAACAACAACAATAAAACATGAACAAGAAGCTACTCACAGTTATTAAAATATATAGAAAATGGTAAAAGAAAAATGAAATTACAAAAATGGAAATAAAGAATACCTTGCCAACAAAAATATAGAATATTCCTTTGTGTATTGTACTGTCTATAAATGACATGTTTAAAGAGTTGTGTGTGGGGGTGTGTGTGTGTCTGTGGGTCTGTCTGTGTGTGTGTGTGTGTGGGTGTGTGTCTGTGGGAGGGTGTGTCTGTCTGTGTGTGTGTGTGTGTGTGTGTGCCTGTGTGTGTGTACATGTACAATGAGCTACTGTAGTATTTAACAAGACTAGACAGTAACTATATCAACATCAGCTATTATTATAAAGGGCAATGAATAGGCTGTAATCGGTAGCGTGTTGAACAACATTCTTTGTGGCACAGTTACGGCCCTTTACATTCTGACTTCAGATCCTACTGGGGGTAGCTTTACCTTTCATCCTTACAGGGTCAATAAAGTCCCAGTAATGTACTGGGATCAATTGACTTTCTCCCCACCGCCAGTATAAATCAGAAACCATTATTATTGGTGGATTGGCAGTATCGGTAGCAAGTCAGACACTATGCTTTCCAGCAGAGTTACGTCCCTTTACAATCTGAGTTCAAATCCCGCCGAGGTTCATTTTGCCTTTCATCCTTACGGGGTCGATAACATAAAGTACCAGTAATACACTGGTTAATTGCTGGCCTTGTGCCTAAAGTAGAAACAATTATTATTGATTTGGAGAGGATTGGTCTCAACGACGGTTTTTTTAAAGCCCTAGAAAAGCTATATATCAACACACCACCCCTACCACTCCCTGGGGCAACACACCACCCCCTGGGGTAAAACACCACCCCTACCACTCCCTGGGGTAAAACACCACCCCTACCACTCCCTGGGGTAACACACCACCCTATGGGGTAAAACACCACCCCTACGACTCCCTGGGGCAACACACCACCCCCTGGGGTAAAATACCACCCCTACCACTCCCTGGGGCAACACACCACCCCTACAATTCCCTGGGGTAACACACCACCCCTACCACTCCCTGGCGTAACACACCACCACTACCACTCCATTGTGTAACATACCACTCCGTGGGGTAACACACCACCCCTACCACTCCCTGGTGTAACACACCACCCCTACCACTCCGTGGGGTAACACACCACTCCTACCACTCCCTGGGGTAACACACACACCCTACCACTCCGTGGAGTAACACAGCACCCCTACCACTCACTGGGGTATTACAGGTACTGCTGTCTTATACCGATACAACCACTAGTCCACCTACAGTTTTCTAAATCTGTTCCACTCCCTTACCATCCTCCGGGGAAATACCTTCTCCATTCTGTCCACCGGGTAGGCCAGCACGTGGGACCCCATTTGCTCACCATACAGAGAGATGGGGTGGTGACAGTGGGAGTTCTACTCTTCCCTGTTTGGACCATACACAGAGATGGGGTGGTGACAGTGGGAGTTCTACTCTTCCCTGTTTGGACCATACACAGAGATGGGGTGGTGACAGTGGGAGTTCTACTCTTCCCTGTTTGGACCATACACAGAGATGGGGTTAGTGACAGTGGGAGTTCTACTCTTCCCTGTTTGGACCATACACAGAGATGGGGTTAGTGACAGTGGGAGTTCTACTCTTCCGTGTTTGGACCATACACAGAGATGGGGTGGTGACAGTGGGAGTTCTACTCTTCCCTGTTTGGACCATACACAGAGATGGGGTTAGTGACAGTGGGAGTTCTACTCTTCCCTGTTTGGACCATACACAGAGATGGGGGTGGTGACAGTGGGAGTTCTACTCTTCCCTGTTTGGACCATACACAGAGATGGGGTCAGTGACAGTGGGAGTTCTACTCTTCCCTGTTTGGACCATACACAGAGATGGGGTCAGTGACAGTGGGAGTTCTACTCTTCCCTGTTTGGACCAAACACAGAGATGGGGTGGTGACAGTGGGAGTTCTACTCTTCCCTGTTTTGACCATACACAGAGATGGGGTTAGTGACAGTGGGAGTTCTACTCTTCCCTGTTTGGACCATACACAGAGATGGGGTTAGTGACAGTGGGAGTTCTACTCTTCCCTGTTTGGACCATACACAGAGATGGGGTTAGTGACAGTGGGAGTTCTACTCTTCCCTGTTTGGACCATACACAGAGATGGGGGTGGTGACAGTGGGAGTTCTACTCTTCCCTGTTTGGACCATACACAGAGATGGGGTTAGTGACAGTGGGAGTTCTACTCTTCCCTGTTTGGACCATACACAGAGATGGGGTGGTGACAGTGGGAGTTCTACTCTTCCCTGTTTGGACCATACACAGAGATGGGGTTAGTGACAGTGGGAGTTCTACTCTTCCCTGTTTGGACCATACACAGAGATGGGGTTAGTGACAGTGGGAGTTCTACTCTTCCCTGTTTGGACCATACACAGAGATGGGGGTGGTGACAGTGGGAGTTCTACTCTTCCCTGTTTGGACCATACACAGAGATGGGGTTAGTGACAGTGGGAGTTCTACTCTTCCCTGTTTGGACCATACACAGAGATGGGGGTGGTGACAGTGGGAGTTCTACTCTTCCCTGTTTGGACCATACACAGAGATGGGGGTGGTGACAGTGGGAGTTCTACTCTTCCCTGTTTGGACCATACACAGAGATGGGGTTAGTGACAGTGGGAGTTCTACTCTTCCCTGTTTGGACCATACACAGAGATGGGGTGGTGACAGTGGGAGTTCTACTCTTCCCTGTTTGGACCATACACAGAGATGGGGGTGGTGACAGTGGGAGTTCTACTCTTCCCTGTTTGGACCATACACAGAGATGGGGTCAGTGACAGTGGGAGTTCTACTCTTCCCTGTTTGGACCATACACAGAGATGGGGTGGTGACAGTGGGAGTTCTACTCTTCCCTGTTTGGACCATACACAGAGATGGGGTTAGTGACAGTGGGAGTTCTACTCTTCCCTGTTTGGACCATACACAGAGATGGGGGTGGTGACAGTGGGAGTTCTACTCTTCCCTGTTTGGACCATACACAGAGATGGGGTTAGTGACAGTGGGAGTTCTACTCTTCCCTGTTTGGACCATACACAGAGATGGGGGTGGTGACAGTGGGAGTTCTACTCTTCCCTGTTTGGACCATACACAGAGATGGGGTTAGTGACAGTGGGAGTTCTACTCTTCCCTGTTTGGACCATACACAGAGATGGGGTGGTGACAGTGGGAGTTCTACTCTTCCCTGTTTGGACCATACACAGAGATGGGGTTAGTGACAGTGGGAGTTCTACTCTTCCCTGTTTGGACCATACACAGAGATGGGGTTAGTGACAGTGGGAGTTCTACTCTTCCCTGTTTGGACCATACACAGAGATGGGGTGGTGACAGTGGGAGTTCTACTCTTCCCTGTTTGGACCATACACAGAGATGGGGTTAGTGACAGTGGGAGTTCTACTCTTCCCTGTTTGGACCATACACAGAGATGGGGTTAGTGACAGTGGGAGTTCTACTCTTCCCTGTTTGGACCATACACAGAGATGGGGTTAGTGACAGTGGGAGTTCTACTCTTCCCTGTTTGGACCATACACAGAGATGGGGTGGTGACAGTGGGAGTTCTACTCTTCCCTGTTTGGACCATACACAGAGATGGGGTTAGTGACAGTGGGAGTTCTACTCTTCCCTGTTTGGACCATACACAGAGATGGGGTGGTGAGAGTGGGAGTTCTACTCTTCCCTGTTTGGACCATACACAGAGATGGGGTGGTGACAGTGGGAGTTCTACTCTTCCCTGTTTGGACCATACACAGAGATGGGGTTAGTGACAGTGGGAGTTCTACTCTTCCCTGTTTGGACCATACACAGAGATGGGGTGGTGAGAGTGGGAGTTCTACTCTTCCCTGTTTGGACCATACACAGAGATGGGGTGGTGACAGTGGGAGTTCTACTCTTCCCTGTTTGGACCATACACAGAGATGGGGTTAGTGACAGTGGGAGTTCTACTCTTCCCTGTTTGGACCATACACAGAGATGGGGTGGTGACAATGGGAGTTCTACTCTTCCCTGTTTGGACCATACACAGAGATGGGGGTGGTGACAGTGGGAGTTCTACTCTTCCCTGTTTGGACCATACACAGAGATGGTGGTGGTGACAGTGGGAGTTCTACTCTTCCCTGTTTGGACCATACACAGAGATGGGGGTGGTGACAGTGGGAGTTCTACTCTTCCCTGTTTGGACCATACACAGAGATGGGGGTGGTGACAGTGGGAGTTCTACTCTTCCCTGTTTGGACCATACACAGAGATGGGGTTAGTGACAGTGGGAGTTCTACTCTTCCCTGTTTGGACCATACACAGAGATGGGGTCAGTAACAGTGGGAGTTCTACTCTTCCCTGTTTGGACCATACACAGAGATGGGGTCAGTGACAGTGGGAGTTCTACTCTTCCCTGTTTGGACCATACACAGAGATGGGGGTAGTGACAGTGGGAGTTCTACTCTTCCCTGTTTGGACCATACACAGAGATGGGGGTGGTGACAGTGGGAGTTCTACTCTTCCCTGTTTGGACCATACACAGAGATGGGGTTAGTGACAGTGGGAGTTCTACTCTTCCCTGTTTGGACCATACACAGAGATGGGGTTAGTGACAGTGGGAGTTCTACTCTTCCCTGTTTGGACCATACACAGAGATGGGGTTAGTGACAGTGGGAGTTCTACTCTTCCCTGTTTGGACCATACACAGAGATGGGGTTAGTGACAGTGGGAGTTCTACTCTTCCCTGTTTGGACCATACACAGAGATGGGGTGGTGACAGTGGGAGTTCTACTCTTCCCTGTTTGGACCATACACAGAGATGGGGGTGGTGACAGTGGGAGTTCTACTCTTCCCTGTTTGGACCATACACAGAGATGGGGTCAGTGACAGTGGGAGTTCTACTCTTCCCTGTTTGGACCATACACAGAGATGGGGTGGTGACAGTGGGAGTTCTACTCTTCCCTGTTTGGACCATACAGAGAGATGGGGGTGGTGACAGTGGGAGTTCTACTCTTCCCTGTTTGGACCATACAGAGAGATGGGGTGGTGACAGTGGGAGTTCTACTCTTCCCTGTTTGGACCATACAGAGAGATGGGGTTAGTGACAGTGGGAGTTCTACTCTTCCCTGTTTGGACCATACACAGAGATGGGGTTAGTGACAGTGGGAGTTCTACTCTTCCCTGTTTGGACCATACACAGAGATGGGGTTAGTGACAGTGGGAGTTCTACTCTTCCCTGTTTGGACCATACACAGAGATGGGGTGGTGACAGTGGGAGTTCTACTCTTCCCTGTTTGGACCATACACAGAGATGGGGGTGGTGACAGTGGGAGTTCTACTCTTCCCTGTTTGGACCATACACAGAGATGGGGTCAGTGACAGTGGGAGTTCTACTCTTCCCTGTTTGGACCATACACAGAGATGGGGTGGTGACAGTGGGAGTTCTACTCTTCCCTGTTTGGACCATACAGAGAGATGGGGGTGGTGACAGTGGGAGTTCTCTTCTTCCCTGTTTGGACCATACACAGAGATGGGGTTAGTGACAGTGGGAGTTCTACTCTTCCCTGTTTGGACCATACACAGAGATGGGGTCAGTGACAGTGGGAGTTCTACTCTTCCCTGTTTGGACCATACACAGAGATGGGGGTGGTGACAGTGGGAGTTCTACTCTTCCCTGTTTGGACCATACAGAGAGATGGGGGTGGTGACAGTGGGAGTTCTCTTCTTCCCTGTTTGGACCATACACAGAGATGGGGTCAGTGACAGTGGGAGTTCTCTTCTTCCCTGTTTGGACCATATACAGAGATGGGGTGGTGACAGTGGGAGTTCTACTCTTCCCTGTTTGGACCATACACAGAGATGGGGTTAGTGACAGTGGGAGTTCTACTCTTCCCTGTTTGGACCATACACAGAGATGGGGTTAGTGACAGTGGGAGTTCTACTCTTCCCTGTTTGGACCATACACAGAGATGGGGTTAGTGACAGTGGGAGTTCTACTCTTCCCTGTTTGGACCATACACAGAGATGGGGTTAGTGACAGTGGGAGTTCTACTCTTCCCTGTTTGGACCATACACAGAGATGGGGTGGTGACAGTGGGAGTTCTACTCTTCCCTGTTTGGACCATACACAGAGATGGGGTTAGTGACAGTGGGAGTTCTACTCTTCCCTGTTTGGACCATACACAGAGATGGGGTTAGTAACAGTGGGAGTTCTACTCTTCCCTGTTTGGACCATACACAGAGATGGGGTTAGTGACAGTGGGAGTTCTACTCTTCCCTGTTTGGACCATACACAGAGATGGGGTTAGTGACAGTGGGAGTTCTACTCTTCCCTGTTTGGACCATACACAGAGATGGGGTGGTGACAGTGGGAGTTCTACTCTTCCCTGTTTGGACCATACACAGAGATGGGGTTAGTGACAGTGGGAGTTCTACTCTTCCCTGTTTGGACCATACACTGAGATGGGGTGGTGACAGTGGGAGTTCTACTCTTCCCTGTTTGGACCATACACAGAGATGGGGTTAGTGACAGTGGGAGTTCTACTCTTCCCTGTTTGGACCATACACAGAGATGGGGTGGTGACAATGGGAGTTCTACTCTTCCCTGTTTGGACCATACACAGAGATGGGGGTGGTGACAGTGGGAGTTCTACTCTTCCCTGTTTGGACCATACACAGATGGGGTCAGTGACAGTGGGAGTTCTACTCTTCCCTGTTTGGACCATACACAGATGGGGTCAGTGACAGTGGGAGTTCTACTCTTCCCTGTTTGGACCATACACAGGGATGGGGGTGGTGACAGTGGGAGTTCTACTCTTCCCTGTTTGGACCATACACAGAGATGGGGGTGGTGACAGTGGGAGTTCTACTCTTCCCTGTTTGGACCATACACAGAGATGGGGTGGTGACAGTGGGAGTTCTACTCTTCCCTGTTTGGACCATACACAGAGATGGGGTTAGTGACAGTGGGAGTTCTACTCTTCCCTGTTTGGACCATACACAGAGATGGGGTCAGTGACAGTGGGAGTTCTACTCTTCCCTGTTTGGACCATACACAGAGATGGGGGTGGTGACAGTGGGAGTTCTACTCTTCCCTGTTTGGACCATACACAGAGATGGGGTCAGTGACAGTGGGAGTTCTACTCTTCCCTGTTTAGACCATACACAGAGATGGGGTGGTGACAGTGGGAGTTCTACTCTTCCCTGTTTGGACCATACACAGAGATGGGGTTAGTGACAGTGGGAGTTCTACTCTTTCCTGTTTGGACCATACACAGAGATGGGGTTAGTGACAGTGGGAGTTCTACTCTTCCCTGTTTGGAACATACACAGAGATGGGGGTGGTGACAGTGGGAGTTCTACTCTTTCCTGTTTGGACCATACACAGAGATGGGGTTAGTGACAGTGGGAGTTCTACTCTTCCCTGTTTGGACCATACACAGAGATGGGGTTAGTGACAGTGGGAGTTCTACTCTTCCCTGTTTGGAACATACACAGAGATGGGGTTAGTGACAGTGGGAGTTCTACTCTTCCCTGTTTGGACCATACACAGAGATGGGGTTAGTGACAGTGGGAGTTCTACTCTTCCCTGTTTGGACCATACACAGAGATGGGGGTGGTGACAGTGGGAGTTCTACTCTTCCCTGTTTGGACCATACACAGAGATGGGGTTAGTGACAGTGGGAGTTCTACTCTTCCCTGTTTGGACCATACACAGAGATGGGGGTGGTGACAGTGGGAGTTCTACTCTTCCCTGTTTGGACCATACAGAGAGATGGGGGTGGTGACAGTGGGAGTTCTCTTCGTCCCTGTTTGGACCATACACAGAGATGGGGTTAGTGACAGTGGGAGTTCTACTCTTCCCTGTTTGGACCATACACAGAGATGGGGTCAGTGACAGTGGGAGTTCTACTCTTCCCTGTTTGGACCATACACAGAGTTGGGGTTAGTGACAGTGGGAGTTCTACTCTTCCCTGTTTGGACCATACACAGAGATGGGGGTGGTGACAGTGGGAGTTCTACTCTTCCCTGTTTGGACCATACACAGAGATGGGGGTGGTGACAGTGGGAGTTCTACTCTTCCCTGTTTGGACCATACACAGAGATGGGGGTGGTGACAGTGGGAGTTCTACTCTTCCCTGTTTGGACCATACACAGAGATGGGGTTAGTGACAGTGGGAGTTCTACTCTTCCCTGTTTGGACCATACACAGAGATGGGGTCAGTGACAGTGGGAGTTCTACTCTTCCCTGTTTGGACCATACACAGAGATGGGGTTAGTGACAGTGGGAGTTCTACTCTTCCCTGTTTGGACCATACACAGAGATGGGGTTAGTGACAGTGGGAGTTCTACTCTTCCCTGTTTGGACCATACACAGAGATGGGGTTAGTGACAGTGGGAGTTCTACTCTTCCCTGTTTGGACCATACACAGAGATGGGGTTAGTGACAGTGGGAGTTCTACTCTTCCCTGTTTGGACCATACACAGAGATGGGGTGGTGACAGTGGGAGTTCTACTCTTCCCTGTTTGGACCATACACAGAGATGGGGTGGTGACAGTGGGAGTTCTACTCTTCCCTGTTTGGACCATACACAGAGATGGGGTTAGTGACAGTGGGAGTTCTACTCTTCCCTGTTTGGACCATACACAGAGATGGGGGTGGTGACAGTGGGAGTTCTACTCTTCCCTGTTTGGACCATACACAGAGATGGGGTTAGTGACAGTGGGAGTTCTACTCTTCCCTGTTTGGAACATACACAGAGATGGGGGTGGTGACAGTGGGAGTTCTACTCTTCCCTGTTTGGACCATACACAGAGATGGGGGTGGTGACAGTGGGAGTTCTACTCTTCCCTGTTTGGACCATACACAGAGATGGGGTCAGTGACAGTGGGAGTTCTACTCTTCCCTGTTTGGACCATACACAGAGATGGGGGTGGTGACAGTGGGAGTTCTACTCTTCCCTGTTTGGACCATACACAGAGATGGGGTTAGTGACAGTGGGAGTTCTACTCTTCCCTGTTTGGACCATACACAGAGATGGGGTCAGTGGCAGCGGGAGTTCTACTCTTCCCTGTTTGAACCATGCACAGAGATGGGGGTGGTGACAGTGCGAGTTCTACTCTTCCCTGTTTGGACCATACACAGAGATGGGGTCAGTGACAGTGGGAGTTCTACTCTTCCCTGTTTGGACCATACACAGAGATGGGGTGGTGACAGTGGGAGTTCTACTCTTCCCTGTTTGGACCATACACAGAGATGGGGGTGGTGACAGTGGGAGTTCTACTCTTCCCTGTTTGGACCATACACAGAGATGGGGTTAGTGACGGTGGGAGTTCTACTCTTCCCTGTTTGGACCATACACAGAGATGGGGGTGGTGACAGTGGGAGTTCTACTCTTCCCTGTTTGGACCATACACAGAGATGGGGTGGTGACAGTGGGAGTTCTACTCTTCCCTGTTTGGACCATACACAGAGATGGGGTTAGTGACAGTGGGAGTTCTACTCTTCCCTGTTTGGACCATACACAGAGATGGGGTGGTGACAGTGGGAGTTCTACTCTTCCCTGTTTGGACCATACACAGAGATGGGGGTGGTGACAGTGGGAGTTCTACTCTTCCCTGTTTGGACCATACACAGAGATGGGGGTGGTGACAGTGGGAGTTCTACTCTTCCCTGTTTGGACCATACACAGAGATGGGGGTGGTGACAGTGGGAGTTCTACTCTTCCCGGTTTGGACCATACACAGAGATGGGGGTGGTGACAGTGGGAGTTCTACTCTTCCCTGTTTGGACCATACACAGAGATGGGGGTGGTGACAGTGGGAGTTCTACTCTTCCCTGTTTGGACCATACACAGAGATGGGGGTGGTGACAGTGGGAGTTCTACTCTTCCCTGTTTGGACCATACACAGAGATGGGGTGGTGACAGTGGGAGTTCTACTCTTCCCTGTTTGGACCATACACAGAGATGGGGGTGGTGACAGTGGGAGTTCTACTCTTCCCTGTTTGGACCATACACAGAGATGGGGTTAGTGACAGTGGGAGTTCTACTCTTCCCTGTTTGGACCATACACAGAGATGGGGTGGTGACAGTGGGAGTTCTACTCTTCCCTGTTTGGACCATACACAGAGATGGGGGTGGTGACAGTGGGAGTTCTACTCTTCCCTGTTTGGACCATACACAGAGATGGGGGTGGTGACAGTGGGAGTTCTACTCTTCCCTGTTTGGACCATACACAGAGATGGGGGTGGTGACAGTGGGAGTTCTACTCTTCCCTGTTTGGACCATACACAGAGATGGGGGTGGTGACAGTGGGAGTTCTACTCTTCCCTGTTTGGACCATACACAGAGATGGGGGTGGTGACAGTGGGAGTTCTACTCTTCCCGGTTTGGACCATACACAGAGATGGGGGTGGTGACAGTGGGAGTTCTACTCTTCCCTGTTTGGACCATACACAGAGATGGGGGTGGTGACAGTGGGAGTTCTACTCTTCCCTGTTTGGACCATACACAGAGATGGGGTGGTGACAGTGGGAGTTCTACTCTTCCCTGTTTGGACCATACACAGAGATGGGGTTAGTGACAGTGGGAGTTCTACTCTTCCCTGTTTGGACCATACACAGAGATGGGGTGGTGACAGTGGGAGTTCTACTCTTCCCTGTTTGGACCATACACAGAGATGGGGTTAGTGACAGTGGGAGTTCTACTCTTCCCTGTTTGGACCATACACAGAGATGGGGGTGGTGACAGTGGGAGTTCTACTCTTCCCTGTTTGGACCATACACAGAGATGGGGGTGGTGACAGTGGGAGTTCTACTCTTCCCTGTTTGGACCATACACAGAGATGGGGGTGGTGACAGTGGGAGTTCTACTCTTCCCTGTTTGGACCATACACAGAGATGGGGGTGGTGACAGTGGGAGTTCTACACTTCCCTGTTTGGACCATACACAGAGATGGGGTGGTGACAGTAGGAGTTCTACTCTTCCCTGTTTGGACCATACACAGAGATGGGGCTAGTGACAGTGGACCCTATCCTTGTGCTTGTGTATGTAGTAATTATGCCTGATGTATCTGTGCATTGCCTTCTTTCTCTAACAGTTGACGTTTATGTCACTGTTGTAATTATTACTGCTACTACTACTACTACTACTACTACTACTAGTAGTATTAGTGCTACTACTACTACTATTACTTAACAGATGTGTTGATATTTGTAGGCAAAGGTTTAAAGCAGGAGATAAGAGGATTTAGGGTTTTAAGTGAATTAAAATAAAGTTGATCATCAAAGCAATGTCTTAATCGTTGTTTCCTTTCACTAGCAATTTTCTCAGTCTTAAGTTTCTGGCAACAACTGCTGTCGCATGTAAGTGGTAGCATGACCTCCTAGAAATAGCAGTCAGGTCTCTCTCTCTCTCTCGACCTCCCTCTCTCTCTCTCGACCTCCTAGAAATAGCAGTCAGATCTTGATCTCTCTCGGCCTGCTAGAAATAGCAGACAGATCTTCCTTTATTCATATACTATGTCTTTAAAAAACAAACCCAAGTTGGTCTACTCGTTTGGTGTGACCAGTAGTTGAACAACACCAACCATATCAGTCACTCACTATCCACTCGTTCCTAGTTTTGTTAGTTCTGTCCTTTTGATAAACTACAACAGAGACATTTTAGTTTCTTATTTACCTGAGATTAACATGTCATCCTGCTATCAGGTTACCAAAACATAAGGAAGGTGTACAGAGAACCGGGAGTGTATACGTATGAATGAGAAAAATCTCCACCCACAGAACTTAAGATAGATATATATATATATATATACACACACACACACACACACACAGAAGGTTGGACTGGAAACCTTATAATCGTAATTCCACGAAAACAACATAAAACAAAGTAACATATATGGTATATATATATATGGTATATATATATGGTATATATATATATGGTATATATATATATATATATATATTTTAAAGTTGAGACAGTAAACAAAACAAAAAAACGTGGAAGCGAAGAGGCAGTACAAATGTTATTAGTTTCACGCTTAGGCGGTGGATTGGCAGTATCGGTAGAGGGTCGGACGCCTTGCTAGGGTGGTAGATTGGCAGTATCAGTAGAGGGTCGGACGCCATGCTAGGGTGGTAGATTGGCAGTATCGGTAGAGGGTCGGACGCCATGCTAGGGTGGTAGATTGGCAGTATCGGTAGAGGGTCGGACGCCTTGCTAGGGTGGTAGATTGGCAGTATCGGTAGAGGGTCGGACGCCATGCTAGGGTGGTAGATTGGCAGTATCGGTAGAGGGTCGGACGCCATGCTAGGGTGGTAGATTGGCAGTATCGGTAGAGGGTCGGACGCCATGCTAGGGTGGTAGATTGGCAGTATCGGTAGAGGGTCGGACGCCTTGCTAGGGTGGTAGATTGGCAGTATCGGTAGAGGGTCGGACGCCATGCTAGGGCAGTGGATTGGCAGTATCGGTAGAGGGTCGGACGCCATGCTAGGGTGGTAGATTGGCAGTATCGGTAGAGGGTCGGACGCCTTGCTAGGGTGGTAGATTGGCAGTATCGGTAGAGGGTCGGACGCCATGCTAGGGCAGTGGATTGGCAGTATCGGTAGAGGGTCGGACGCCATGCTAGGGTGGTAGATTGGCAGTATCGGTAGAGGGTCGGACGCCTTGCTAGGGCAGTGGATTGGCAGTATCGGTAGAGGGTCGGACGCCTTGCTAGGGTGGTAGATTGGCAGTATCGGTAGAGGGTCGGACGCCTTGCTAGGGCAGTGGATTGGCAGTATCGGTAGAGGGTCGGACGCCTTGCTAGGGTGGTAGATTGGCAGTATCGGTAGAGGGTCGGACGCCTTGCTAGGGCAGTGGATTGGCAGTATCGGTAGAGGGTCGGACGCCTTGCTAGGGTGGTAGATTGGCAGTATCGGTAGAGGGTCGGACGCCTTGCTAGGGCAGTGGATTGGCAGTATCGGTAGAGGGTCGGACGCCTTGCTAGGGTGGTAGATTGGCAGTATCGGTAGAGGGTCGGACGCCTTGCTAGGGCAGTGGATTGGCAGTATCGGTAGAGGGTCGGACGCCTTGCTAGGGTGGTAGATTGGCAGTATCGGTAGAGGGTCGGACGCCTTGCTAGGGCAGTGGATTGGCAGTATCGGTAGAGGGTCGGACGCCATGCTAGGGTGGTAGATTGGCAGTATCGGTAGAGGGTCGGACGCCTTGCTAGGGCAGTGGATTGGCAGTATCGGTAGAGGGTCGGACGCCTTGCTAGGGCAGTGGATTGGCAGTATCGGTAGAGGGTCGGACGCCATGCTAGGGTGGTAGATTGGCAGTATCGGTAGAGGGTCGGACGCCTTGCTAGGGCAGTGGATTGGCAGTATCGGTAGAGGGTCGCACGCCATGCTAGGGCGGTGGATTGGCAGTATCGGTAGAGGGTCGGACGCCATGCTAGGGTGGTAGATTGGCAGTATCGGTAGAGGGTCGGACGCCATGCTAGGGTGGTAGATTGGCAGTATCGGTAGAGGGTCGGACGCCTTGCTAGGGCAGTGGATTGGCAGTATCGGTAGAGGGTCGGACGCCTTGCTAGGGCAGTGGATTGGCAGTATCGGTAGAGGGTCGGACGCCATGCTAGGGTGGTAGATTGGCAGTATCGGTAGAGGGTCGGACGCCTTGCTAGGGCAGTGGATTGGCAGTATCGGTAGAGGGTCGGACGCCATGCTAGGGCGGTGGATTGGCAGTATCGGTAGAGGGTCGGACGCCATGCTAGGGTGGTAGATTGGCAGTATCGGTAGAGGGTCGGACGCCATGCTAGGGTGGTAGATTGGCAGTATCGGTAGAGGGTCGGACGCCATGCTAGGGCAGTGGATTGGCAGTATCGGTAGAGGGTCGGACGCCATGCTAGGGTGGTAGATTGGCAGTATCGGTAGAGGGTCGGACGCCATGCTAGGGTGGTAGATTGGCAGTATCGGTAGAGGGTCGGACGCCTTGCTAGGGCAGTGGATTGGCAGTATCGGTAGAGGGTCGGACGCCATGCTAGGGTGGTAGATTGGCAGTATCGGTAGAGGGTCGGACGCCATGCTAGGGTGGTAGATTGGCAGTATCGGTAGAGGGTCGGACGCCTTGCTAGGGCAGTGGATTGGCAGTATCGGTAGAGGGTCGGACGCCTTGCTAGGGCAGTGGATTGGCAGTATCGGTAGAGGGTCGGACGCCATGCTAGGGTGGTAGATTGGCAGTATCGGTAGAGGGTCGGACGCCTTGCTAGGGCAGTGGATTGGCAGTATCGGTAGAGGGTCGGACGCCTTGCTAGGGCAGTGGATTGGCAGTATCGGTAGAGGGTCGGACGCCATGCTAGGGCAGTGGATTGGCAGTATCGGTAGAGGGTCGGACACATAGAGTTACGGTCCTTGCCATTCTGAGTTCAAATCCCGCCGAGGTTAACTTTGCCTTTCATCCTTACGGGGACGATAAAATAAAGTACCAGTAATGCTCTGAGTAATTGCTGGCCTTGTGCCAAAAGTAGAAACAATTATTAGTTTTATTCTATTATATATATTTCAAGGGTACCAAAACTTTGGTACGCTCTCATCAGATAAAATACAAAGTTTGTTTTATAAATATTGACATAGCCAAGAAAAAATACCTGAACGGTTCAAGTTTTTCCTGGATAAGTTGAATTACCAACAAATTGAATATCCCTTTTGCTTATATATATATATATATATATATATATATATATATATATATATGTGTGTGTGTGTGTGTGTGTGTGTGTGTAACAGAAATAACACAATCAGTACAGTATATGGGAGGTATATATTAGGTTAACGCTTGATGTAGCAGGAAGAGGGTCTTAACGTTTCGGACGCTAGTCCTTCGTCAGAAGAAAGAATGAGAAATAAAATAGATTGAAGGGACGGGTGGGTTGGAATTGGAAAAAATGTCTTTAGAAAAAATGTCATTACTCTATTATGTGTTCCAGCCGAAAGGCTAAGGCCATGCTGTGGCACCGCCAGATTGACAATATCGGTAGAGGGTCGGATGCCATGCTTTGCAGCATAGGGTTACATCCCTTTACGGTCTGAATCAAAATCCTGCCGATGTTAACTTTATCTTATATCCTTACGGGGTCGATAAAATAAAGTACCAGTAATGCACTGGAGTAATTGCTGGCCTTGTCCCAAAAGAAGAAACATATATATATATATATATCATCATCACCGTTTTACGTCCGTTCTTCCAAGCTAGCATGGGTTAGACGGGTTTCCTGTTGTGGGCAGTGTCCAGTCGGCTGACCTTGCCTTGCTCATACGGGAACTGATTCTGGCTTGGTTTCTACAGCTGGATGCCCTTCCTAACACCAACCTCATTTACAGTGAGTGCTGGGTGCATTTTTGCCGTGGCACCTCCACAACCACTTTGCAGTGGAATGATAGGGACCCCTGTCCCTATCATCTCATTTCTACAGCTGAGTAAACTGGAGCAATGTGAAATAAAGTGTCTTGCTCAAGGAAACAACACATCACCTGGTCTGAGAATTGAACTCACAACCTTTCGATTGCAAGGTCAATGCACTAACCTCTAACCCCGGCGGCAGAGCTCAAGCCATTTCGTCGAAACGGGTTGAGCTCTGCCGTTGGGGTCTTGAACATTTTCCTATTACCCACTCTACTACCCAACGTATCGAGTACTCTGGTGCGTTATGGTCCACCTGGTTCCTTACCACACTTCCTTGGTTATATATATATATATATATATATGTAAGTATGTATGTATACGTACATACATATATGTATACAGACGTACAGTAGTATGTATATATATACATAAATCATTCTATTCCATTTATATATATATATATTTATTAAAATAACAGATTAAAGTTTAAGCAAAGAATTGCTGCTTTCACCGTTAACGGGATCTTTGGATTTCAGTCTTCAAATTTATTATTGTTACTATATATATGTGTGTGTGTGTGTGTTATCCTTTACACACCCAACTACACTGTTATGTTCTTTAAGAAAGTAAACTTGTATATTTTCGTCTTTAAATCTACTATACACACTGTGTATATATATAAATCTACTATACACACTGTGTATATATATAAATCTACTATACACACTATATATATATCTACTATACACAGTGTATATATATATCTACTATATACACTATATATATATATAAATCTACTATATACACTATATATATATATAAATCTACTATACGCACTATACATATATAAATCTACTATACGCACTATACATATATAAATCTACTATACACACTATATATATATCTACTATACACACTGTGTATATATAAATCTACTATATACATTGTGTATATATAAATCTACTATATACACTATATATATATATAAATCTACTATATACACTATATATATATATATAAATCTACTATATACACTATATATATATATATAAATCTACTATATACACTATATATATATATAAATCTACTATACACACTATATATATATAAATCTACTATACACACTATATATATATCTACTATACACACTGTGTATATATAAATCTACTATATACACTATATATATATATATAAATCTACTATATACACTATATATATATATAAATCTACTATACACACATAAATCTACTATACACACTATATATATATCTACTATACACACTGTGTATATATAAATCTACTATACACACTGTGTATATATAAATCTACTATATACACTATATATATATATATACCTCATTTTTTCTCTCTATAATTTCTCTATATTTCTGTCTCTGTTATTCTTTGATTGTCATTAACTCCTCCATATCTCACTTCTTCTCTCTTCCATCTATTTCTACCTCTCTTTCTCCTCCCACCCTCTCCAGTTTTCTCTCTTTCTCTCTCTCTCTCATTTTCTCACCTTCTACTTCCCATTTTTTATCTATATATATCTTACCGCTCCGCCTCGTCCCCCCTTCTCTCCCTGTCTTTGTCCCTTCCTCACTCTCACCTTCTCTCTGCCCCTCCCTCATTTTCTCCCTTTCACTCTCTCTCATGGGATCGTTCTTTATTTCCCCTCACCTCTTCTCCCACTCCCTTTCTCTCCCTCTCCCACCACATAAAGTTATCGTCACTATAGACAACACAGTCTCTCTGTAATAACCTCAGTCCTATCTTACTATATATTGGTCAGCTAGACAACATCCACCTATTATTATTGTTCCTTAATAACTATGGACAGACAGTTATTTCAGTCTAGGGGACGACATATTATTTCTACAGTTAAACTTATCTTTACACACTCGTCCCTTCATATAGTTTGACATTCTGCTGCGATATATTTTATATTTATTACATCTATGAATGTTTATCAGAAGCCTCTTGGATCTCCAGCTCTAAATATTTCACTAAACATCTACATTGGTTTATATATAATAATAATAATATATATACTGCAACACTTGTTGTAATAAACGGATCTAAAGTTTGTCTTAATCAAGCACATGTATGGATCTAAACAGAAGATTAAGCGATTCCGAACCCGACGACAACCGTTTGACGGTAAGTTACAAACTTTAGCGACCTGTAAACCTTAAAGCATATATATATATATATATATATATATATATATATAGTGATAATAGTCTGGCCGAAATATCAAAGGTAGAGAGCAACTCCATAGGACGAGTTCTAATATAATTATTTAGGCCGTTGCAGTAACTGGCCTTTATATTGTTTAAAATATCTGTTTACTTATCAAACTTGGTAGTTTGATAAGTAAACAGATATTTTACCAGGGGCGTGTATCCTGGGTTTACTTTCTCTGGAGTCCTTATAAACTCACTCAATATAACCAGAGATGATGATGGTGAAACTAATTTAGTTTTGTTGTTGTTCCCTGTTATGTTGTGACAGTTGGTCTGAGATAGTAACACGCACACCTTACACTTAACTTTTACATATTGGGTGAATGGCGGGATATTGGAGGGTGACAAATATACGGCCGTAAGGGTGAGGAGCAACATTCCACTTTTACACAAACTATACTCCTTAGATTGTTTATATATTGGCCGAAACTCGAGTTCGGGAACTACTATAGGTACCCGTTTGTTGCAGTGTATACTCTAGGAATTTATTTAACATTACCTATTGAGTACGCTGAGATGCAACCGGAGCAATGATACCTAAGCTAGGTCCGTCAACTTATTATTATATATAGATAGATTAAAATGACAGGAGGCCGGACCGGTGTAGTTCCCTTAAAGTTTTATTGTTACAAAAATACTACATCATGGTTAACTATACTGTATGACCAGTTCTGTCCAGTGGTCAGAATGAAAATATAAACACACATAAATACAATTAACTATTGCTAGGAACCTTAAATATAACACCAAAATATATGACCAGAGCGTGAGAAAGAAAAATAAATTTCCATAAACTTAAACAGATGTATTATGATATTTGGTGGTAATTTATTTATAAATCTAATATACACCTAGAAAGAGTTTTAGGTCACATGGAATATTTCCCTGGCCAAGTTTTATTGTATTTCAGTTTAATGAGGTTTAATAGATTATTATTATTGAGTTAAGTAGAAGTAAAAATGTGATGATGTGGTGTTCATGCTTATGTGACATCGATTTCTTATATTCGTACAATGTTACAAAGTTTTAATAAAGGGAACATAAGCACATAATTTAATTGATCTGTGGATAGATAAGATACATATATCGATTGATTTCTAAACATACATATAGATCAGGTAGTTCTAGTGTATATTGTAACTATAACCACCTTACATCACTGCTACCTCTCTCCTTACCTGTATATTTACCTTCCTCTCTATATATCAGTTTCCTTATCTATTTATTCATCTGTATGTCACCTTATCTGCTATACCAGTATTTTATTAGAATTCTCAAGTTCCCACTTTACCCTACCAAAAACCCGAGTTCGTTTCTAACGTCCCGTATCTAACATTTCAAATTAAAACGATATAATAGAGATAATGAACACACAACTAGAACTACCTGATTTACATGTATGTTTAGAAATAAATCGATATCTCTGTCTTCTATCTATCCACAGATCAATTAAGTTATGTGCTTATGTTCCATTCATTAAAACATTTAACACTGTACCAATATAAGAAATCAATGTTAGATAAGCATGAACACCACATCATCACATATTTCTATAATCCAGTAAACCTCATTAAACTGAAATACTATTATGGTCAGGGAAATATTCCGTGACCTAGAAGTCAGACCCAGTTTTTATTGCTCTAGCCATTTCATTGATAACTCTGAAAATGACAGTCATCAAGTCTTATATACAAGGCAATGGACAGTCTCATCACATCTTATATAGAAGGCAATGGACAGTCTCATCAGATCTTATATAGAAGGCAATGGACAGTCTCATCAGATCTTATATATGAGGTAATGGCCAATCTCATCAGATCTTATATATGAGGTAATGGCCAGTCTCATCAGATCTTATATATGAGGCAATGGACAGTCTCATCAAATCTTATATATGAGACAATAGGTCTACGTTATCAATATTGTTAGATCATTAGTAGTTGAGTAATTGGTACAAGAGGTATTTTGTAATCACAACTGATCGAGTCTAATCGGTATAAGTATTTTGTTGTCACAACTAATCGAATCGATATAGGCAGTTAGATTTAAACATTTTTTTTGTTCTTTTTTTAGATAATTAGTAGAGACGTTAAGTTTTAAATATATACATAAATAACATTACAAATTGTTCACAATTCTTTTATAATGAAAATATAAACACATATAATAAATACAGTCAACTATTGCTAGGAACCTCGCAAATATAACACACCAAAATATATTACTAGAGCGAGAGAAAGAAAACAGGGTGAGGGGTCAAAAACGACCAAGTGCCACAATAGGTCACACACCACTATATATATATATATATATATATATATATATATATATATATATATATATATATATATAATTCAAAATATTTAAAAAAATAGACATTCGTGTGATCAAGTATATTTTATTATACATGTTTCAGAGGTACTGAGCTATCTTCAACAGTACGTCCTCACTCTTTGATTTATTCATTGAAACTTGTTTAACCTATATATATATATATACATATATATATAGGAATGAGTAGGACCCTGGGGTCCTACTCATTCCTATTACCCACTCTACTACCCTAAGTATTGAGTACTTTGGTGCGTTATGGTCCACCTGGTTCCTTACCACATTTCCTTTGTTATATATATATATATATATATATAATAGATTTATTATAATATATATATCATCATCATCATCATCATCATCATTTTACGCCCGCTTTTCCCTGCTTGCAAAGGTGGGACGGGAACTGATTCTGGCTTGATTTCTACAGCTGGATGCCCTTCCTAACACCAACCACATTTACAGTGAGTGCTGGGTGCTTTTTTTGCCGTGGCACCTCCACAGCCACTTTGCAGTGGAATGATAGGGACCCCAGTCCCTATCATCTCATTTCTACAGCTGAGTAAACTGGAGCAATGTGAAATAAAGTGTCTTGCTCAAGGAAACAACACATCATATATATTATATATAAATATATAATATATATATAATATATATATATAATATCATGATCATTTTACATCCGCTTTTCCCTGCTTGCAAGGGTGGGACGGGTCTTATTCAGCACAGCATCTCTCCACTCGTCACGGTCCTTCGTCATCTCCACCGTGAGCTTCAATGATCTGAGGTCTGTTCTCACCACCTCCGCCTATGTTTTTCGTGGTCTACCTCTACCACGTCTTCCTTCAACTGGCATTTCCTGGCACTTCTTCACCCATCGGTCATCCTCCATGCGCATCACATGTCCATACCACCTCAGTCTCCTCTCCCGTACACTACATTCTATCCCTCTCAGACACAGTTTCTCTCTCAACACATTTATGCTGGGTCGTTCACGCACATTTACACTGCACATCCAATGGAGCATGCTTGCCTCATTTCTCTCCAGCCGTCACATATCCTCTGCAGTTGCTGCCCATATCTCACTACCATGCAGCATTGCGCTCCTCACACAGTCATCATACAACCGGCCTTTCGTACGCAGGGAGAAACCCTTCTTCGTCAACAATATATATATATATATATATAAATATATTATATATATATATAAATATATAATATATATATAAATATATTATATATATATAAATATATTATATATATATCATTTGATTTATTGATTTATTGATTTTTTATCTGAGTGTCCCGAATCTTCCAGATCGCAATTTTTCGGTTGTATGGTTGATTATAGACTTGTTCTATGTGTGACGGTATTTTAACGATAGTTATAGCTCTGATTTATCTAAATTATTGAGCCCTCTGCCGCTCATATCGAATTTTGTTTATCGTGAACTCGTGCGCCGATTTTTCGATACTCGATTATTCTACTATAAATATATTATATATATATGAAGGCACATGGCTTAGTGGTTAGAGCATTGGCCTTGCAATCAAAAGGTTGTGAGTTCAATTCTCAGACTGGGTGATGTGTTGCTTCCTTGAGCAAGACACTTTATTTCACATTGCTCCAGTTTACTCAGCTGTAGAAATGCAAAGTGGTCGTGAAGGTGCCATGGCAAAAAAGCACCCAGCACTCAATGTAAATGAGGTTGGTGTTAGGAAGGGCATCCAGCTGTAGAAATCGAGCCAGAATCGGTTCCCGTCCCACCCTTGCAAGCAGGGAAAAGTGAACGTAAAAATGAAGTGATGATATAAATATATATATATATAATATATATATATAAATATATAATATAACCAAGTCATACAGAATGGGGCCGTTCTGAAGGACTGGCGTAGCAGCATCATCATTAACGGCTACAAGGGTAAAGGTGATGCCCTAGATAGGGGAAACTATAGAGGCATTAAATTAATTGACCAGGTCATGAAGGTCACAGAAAAAGTAATAGCGCAACTAATCAGAGAGCGAATTGATCTAGACGAAATGCAGTTCGGGTTTGTGTCAGGTAAAAGTACAACAACTACAGGAGAAGTACCTAGCTAAAAGTAAACCCCTATACTTAGCTTTTGTTGACTTGGAGAAAGCCTTTGACAGAGTACCCCACTCGATTATCTGGTGGGCCCTTAGAAAACTAGGTGTTGATGAATGGCTTGTGAGAGCTATACAAGCCATGTATAAAGAAACAGCAAGGTTACAATTAACAACGAATATAGTGAAGAGTTTAGCGTAAAAGTTGGTGCTCCGTGCTTAGCCCCCTACTATTTATTATTGCCCTTCAGGCTATAACAGAGGAGTTCAAGACCGGCTGCCCATGGGAACTCCTATATGCAGATGATCTAACGCTCATAGCTGAATCAATGGCTGAACTAGAGAAGAAATACCAAACATGGAAGCATGGCCTAGAATCAAAAGGCCTTAAAGTAACTTGTCTAAAACTAAAGTTCTAGTTTCTAGGAAGGAAAATAGGGCACCGGTCCCATCTGGGAAATGGCCATGCTCAGTGTGTAGAAAGGAGTAGGCAGAAACTCCATTTTATGTCCCAAATGCAAAGTATGGGTGCATAAAAGAATATAGTGGGATCACAGGTAAGCTAACTAAGAATATAGATTTTATATGTGGCCGGTGCTCTGGTGCAATAAGTAGCAACAAGTGCCCACAGAATACTAACTCATTCCATTGCACAGATGATTCTATAGAAATAGTGGACAGCTTCCGTTACCTGGGTGACAAAATCAGCAGTGCAGGAGGGTGCTCTGAAAGTACAGTAGCTAGAGTCAGAACGGGATGGAAAAAGTTCAGAGAGCTTATACCACTATTGGCCGCTAAAGGGTTCTCTAAAAATGAAAGGCAGGCTGTATGATGCCTGCATATGAACAACAATGTTGCATGGCAGTGAGACCTGGGCATTGTGTGCAGAGGATATACGCAGACTGGAGACAAACGAAGCTTGCATGCTCCGCAGGATGTGTAATAGTAATATACGTGAACGGCAAAGCATAAACGAACTAAGGGAGAAATTAGGAATAAGAGGGATCAGATGCTGTTTACTCGAGAGAAGACTACGTTGGTACGGTCACGTGATGCGCATGAAAGACGACAGCTGTATAAAAAAGTGCAGGGCGATAAAAATAGACGGTAGCCATGGAATAGGCAGACTCAGAAAAACCTGGGACGACTTGATAAATTCCGACCTCACACTTACACCTCTCCAAGACAATGTCACTGGACCGAGAGCTTTGGCGCTACACAGTTATACAGAAGACCCGCCTTGCCTAAGTACAAAGCGAAACCTACAGTCAGTAGGCACCTCTAACGAAATACACCCCTGTCCCACTACCCCCACCCCATCCACACAACCCCCTTAAATGTGAAGTTATGTTGGTACCAGAACATCCAGTCCGAAATAAATGAGGTCGTGTAGTTGTCATGACAAAAAAAAAACACAGTCCACGCTGTAATGTGGCCGTGTAGGTAACACGGTAAAAACCTCCCAGTACACACTGTAAACGTGATTGGTGTTGGGAAGGGCATCCAGCCGTAGAAAACCCGCCAGACAGTCCTATACGAGCAAGACAACCAATCTTGCCTCAGGTGGGAAAACTCCCGTCCAAACCCATGCAAGCGTGGAAGGTGGACGTTAAAGAATGATGATGATGATGATAATATATTATATATATATATATATATATATATATATATATATATATAATATATATATATATATAAATTTATAATATATATATATAATATATATATATATATATATAATATATATATATATATATATATAATATATATATAAATTTATAATATATATATATAAATATATAATATATATATATATATATATATATAATATATATATATATATAAATTTATAATATATATATATATATATATATAATATATATATATATATTATATATATATATATATATAATATATATATATATATATATATAATATATATATATATATAATATATATATATATAGAATATATATATATATAAATATATAATATATATATATATATATAAATATATAATATATATATATATATATATTTATATATATATATATATATATATTTATATATATATATTTATATATATATATATTTATATATATATATATTTATATATATATATTTATATATATATATTCTATATATATACATTATATATACATATATATATGTGTGTGTATATACATATGTGTATGTGTGTGTGTATATACATATGTGTATGTGTGTGTATATGTATATCTCGGTGGATGCGACCAGATTTCAACACAGCAACAACTACAACAACAACAGCAGCAACACCAACAACAACAGCAACAACACCATCGTCTGTGTTGAATGTGTGTGTATGTATTTGTATATATGCGACAGCAATAACAGCATCAACACCATTGTCTGCAGCAACAGCAGCAGTGAAATGAAGAAGAACAACAACAGCAACAACGACAACAACTACAATAACAACTACAGCACCAACAACTGCCACCACCATCACTGACCATCCACCACCACCACACTGACACCATCCACCACCATTCACCACCGCCATTACCAGCGTAAAGCAAACAATTATTATTATTATATACAAGCTGAACTGGACTGGGAAAGGTCAACAGTTGACATGATAGTGATTTTGATGATTTTGATTTTGATTTTGTATCAGTACTGTCGGTAATATATGTATATATATGTGTGTTTGTGAGTGGTGTGTGTGATTGTATGCATGAATGAGTGTTGGTATGTATGGCGTGTGTGCGGTTGTGGTTTGTATGCATGAGTGTTGGTGTGTGAGTGTTGGTGTGTGTGTGTCGTGTCAATAATTTTTTTTTATTTTTTTTATTTTAATGACCATGCTGTAAAATGGAGGGGTAGAGAGGGCCCTTGAGTCTAGTAAGACATCCTCTCTAGTGCTGGTGGCACAAATAAAAGCACCCAGTCCATGCTGTAAAGTGGCGCTGGTGTTAGGAAGGGCATCCAACCAGTGTATCAATGCCAAAAAGCTTATCAGCACAGCAACAAAGCAGCATAGAAAAATATGAAGACGTCGCATCTCAGAGTTGCAACACTTAATGTTGGCACTCTCAGAGGTAGATCTGCTGAAATAGCGGAGATGCTGGAGAGAAGGCAGGTGGATGTGTGCTGCGTGCAAGAGGTGAGATGGAGAGGTGCCTCTGCGAGACTAGTCGTAGGCAAGCGTCTTAGCTATAAGCTATTCTGGGTAGGTAAGGATGATGGGTTAGGGGGAGTAGGCATTTTCCTGGCTGAGAAATGGATCAATAAGACAATAGAGGTAGTTCGAGTTAGTAATCGAATAATTAAGCTTAGATTAGTTGTAGGTAGGAGACTACTGACAATCATCTCGGTCTATGCTCCCCAAGCAGGCCTAGGCAAAGATGAGAAAGACTGCTTTTATGAGCAACTTTTGCAAACAACCACAATGACAGAGGACGGAGACATCATTATGCTAGCAGGAGACTTCAATGGTCATGTTGGACAGCTCCAGGATGGTTACACTGGGGTACATGGTGGGCACGGTTACGGTTCAAGAAATGAAGAAGGAGTGAGACTTCTTGAATTTTGTGATGCGAGTACATTGACTATTTGCAACACAAACTTCCAGAAACCTGCCAATCACCTAATAACCTACAAATCTGGTGAGCACATAAGCCAGATTGACTTCTTGCTAGTTAGGCAGCGGGACAGGCAGATAGTGTCTAATACCAAGGCATACCCTGGGGAAGAATGTACCCCACAGCATAGGTTAGTTGTTAGTGATATCTCAGTAAGCAAGAGATGGAATGAGACATATAGGAAGGTGTGGAGAAGAAAGGTCTGGAAGCTAAAAGACCTTTCACTAAAATACAAATTTAGGAAAGCCCTTCAAGATGTATATGACGAAAAAGAAGACGATTTAGAGACGTATGACATAGATAATAACTGGAATTTCTTACGTGACAACTTGCTGCAGGCTACTGATGAAACCTGTGGCTGGAGCAGAGCTCCAACCAGACAGAGAGTGATCTGGTGGTGGAACAGCACAGTAGATAAGGCTATTAGAGACAAAAGACTAGCATGGAAGGCTTGGAAAAAGGGTGGGAGTAGGGAAGAATATACAGCCACTAAGAGAGAAGCTAGACATCAGGTGTACTTAGCACGCAGAGAGGCAGAGAGTAGGAGGTTTGCCAATGTTCTGCGACGGGAAGATCAGAGGCGTGCGGTGTTCCACATTGCAAGGCAGTGTGTCAATGCAAATCAGGATGTTGTTGGAGATAAATGTGTCCGGGATGATGCCGGTGTACTTAGTGTCACGAATGATCAGAAAAAGGAGGCCTGGAAATGTCATTATGAGAGACTGATGAATGTGGAGAACGAATGGGAGAGAGAGAAATTACCCTTGGTAGATCCGACAGAGAGACCAGCTATTGAGATTGACGAATATAGGGTCCAAGAGGCGATTAGGGAAATGAAAAATGGTAAGGCGGCCGGACCATCGGGAATAGTTGCTGAGATGCTGAAGGCATCAGGGGACGTAGGCACTAAACTGGTTGCACGCATCATCAATCAGGCTATATATGGTGGTGTCATACCCAAAGACTGGTGCAGCAGTATTCTCATAAATTGC
>OZ024740.1:434887037-435137037 GCA_964016885.1 Eledone cirrhosa | reverse complement strand
ATTATATATTAATTTCTAAATTATATATTATTAATTAGGTTTATAATATTTAAATGTTTTTCTCAGTTTATGATTACACGATATAATTAATTCCTGTCGCTTATTTAATAGGATATCCTTAGATTTCATTATTTCAAATAGTTCTTGGGAACATAATCTACATTCATTTCTATTATTTTGATAAGGGGTGGCTCTTTTGAGCACACTCCAGGTCATATCATATTCTATATTCTTATTTCTATAACTATTAATTTTTTCTGCTAGAGATGTTGTATTAGCCAGTGCGGCATTTTTAAAACTATGTTTGTGGGTATTAAACCTTACCTTAAAATTGTTAGAAGTAGCTCCTATATATGAGCAAATAGAATCTTTAGTTTTAACTTTACATTTATAAACTATGTTGTTAACAAGACAATTTCCTTTAATGTTGTTAACAAGACAATTTCCTTTTAATGTGTATATATATATATATATACAAGCCATGTATAGGGGAGCAGTCAGCAAAGTTAGGATTAGCAATGAGTATAGCGAGGAATTTAGCGTACAGGTCGGGGTCCACCAGGGCTCTGTTCTTAGCCCTCTCCTGTTCATCATAGTCCTGCAGGCAATAACGGAGGAGTTTAAGACCGGATGCCCATGGGAACTCCTGTATGCTGATGACCTCGCACTCATAGCTGAATCTATGGTAGAACTAGAGAATAAATTCCAAACTTGGAAGCAGGGACTAGAAAGAAAGGGTCTCAAAGTCAACATGACAAAGACTAAGGTCCTTGTAAGTAGACGAGAAAACAGAACCCAGATCCCCTCAGGAAAATGGCCTTGCTCAGTATGTAGGAAAGGTGTAGGTAGGAACTCCATTCTCTGCCCCTAATGCAAACAGTGGGTACACAAGAGATGTAGCAGGATCTCAGGAAGCTTAATTAAGAATGTAGGATTCACATGCAGCAGCTGTGCTGAGACAGCAAGCAGCAAACAGCCACAGGAAACAAGTACCACCAATCTCTGGGTGGGCTCTGTAGAAACAGTAGACAGCTTCTGCTACCTAGGTGACCGAATTAGCAGCGGAGGTGGGTGTTCAGAAAGTACAATAACTAGGGTAAGAACGGGATGGAAGAAGTTTAGGGAACTACTACCACTGCTAGCTGCAAAAGGCTTCTCCCTCAGAATGAAAGGCAGACTGTATGATGCGTGTATCCGAACAGCGATGTTGCATGGTAGTGAGACCTGGGCGCTGAAGGTGGAAGACTTACGTAGATTAGAGAGAAATGAAGCCTGCATGCTCCGATGGATGTGTAACAGTAATATACGAGAACGACAAAGCATAAATGAATTGAGAGAGAGACTGAGCATAAGAGGAATCAAATGCTGTGTGCAGGAGAGGCGGTTGCGCTGGTATGGACATGTGATGCGTATGAAGGATGACAGCTGCATAAAAAGGTGCAGAGCACTAGAAGTTGATGGAAACCGCAAAGTGGGGAGACCCAAGATGACCTGGGATGAGGTGATAAAAGCCGACCTTACCCAATTACACCTCTCAAAGACAATGACACACAACCGTGACTTCTGGCGTCACGCAGTAATACAGAGTACCCGACCTCCCATGGGTACAAGCTGAAGCATATAGAAATATGCCCCCACACCCCCCCACCGCAAGGTGGTCGTGGAGGTGCCACGGCAAAAAAGCACCCAGCCCACACTGTAAAGTGGACGTGTAGGCGCCACGAAAAGCACCCAGCACTCACTGTAAATGAGGTTGGTGTTAGGAAGGGCATCCAGCTGTAGAAATCAAGCCAGATCAGTTCCTGTATGAGCAAGGCATGGTCAGCCGACCAGACACTGCCCACAACAGGACAACCCGTCTAACCCATGCTAGCGTGGAAGAACGGACGTAAAACGGGGATGATGATGATGATACACACATATATCATCATCATCATCATCAACGTTTAACGTCCGTGTTCCACGCTTGCATGGGTTTGGACGGGGGTAGTCCCACTTGAGGCAAGAGTGATTGTCTTGCTCGCATAGGACTGTCTGGCAGGTTTTCTACAGTTGGATGCCCTTCCTAACACCAACCACATTTACAGTGTGGGTCTGGGAGGTTTTTACCGTGTTGCCTACACGGCCACATTACAGCGTGGACTGTGTGTTTTTTTGTCGTGACACCTACACGATCTCATTTGTTTCGGCCTCGATGGCGCGGCACCAACATAACTTTACATAGAACGGGGTGGTGTGGATCGGGTGGGGGTGGGGGTGGTGGGACGGGGTGTATTTTGTTAGAGATGCCTACTGGCTGGAGTAGGTTTTACTATATATTTAGGTAAGGCGGGTCTTCTCTGTTACTGAGTACCGCCAAAGGTCTCGGTCCAGTGACATTGTCTTGGAGAGGTGTAAGTGTGTGATGTCGGAGTTTATCAGCTCGTCCCAGGTTTTTCTAGGTCTGCCTATTCCGTGACTACCGTCTATCTTTATTGCCCTGCACTTTGTTATACAGCTATCGACTTTCATGCGCATCACGTGTCCATACCAACGTAGCCTTCTCTCGAGTAAACAACATCTGATCCCTCTTATCTCTAATTTATTCCTTAGTTCGTTTATGCTTTGCCGTTCACGTATATTACTGTTACACATCCAGCGGAGCATGCAAGCTTCGTTCCTCTCTAGTCTGCGTATATCCTCTGCACACAATGCCCAAGTCTCACTGCCATGCAGCATTGCTGTTCGTATGCAGGCATCGTACAACCTGCCTTTCATTTTTAGTGAGAACCCTTTAGCAGCTAATAGTGGTATAAGCTCTCTGAACTTTTTCCAACCAGTTCTGACTCTAGCTACAGTACTTTCAGAGCACCCTCCCCCACTGCTGATTTTATCGCCCAGGTAACGGAAGCTGTCCACTATTTCTATAGAACCCTCTGCGCAATTGAAAGAGCTAGTAGTTTGTGGGCACTTGCTGCTACTTATTGCACCAGAGCACCGGCCACATGTAAAATCTATGTTCTTAGTTAGCTTACCTGTGATCCCACTACATCTTTTATGCACCCATACTTTGCATTTAGGACATAAAATGGAGTTTCTACCTACGCCTTTCCTACACACCGAGCACGACCATTTCCCAGAAGGGACCGCCGCCTTGTTTTCTTTCCTACAAACTAGTACTTTGGTCTTAGCCAGGTTAATTTTAAGTCCTTTTGACTCTAGGCCGTGCTTCCATGTTTGGAATTTCTTCTCTAGCTCGGCCATTGATTCCGCTATGAGTGTCAGGTCGTCTGCGTATAGGAGTTCCCATGGGCAGCCTGTCTTGAACTCCTCTGTTATAGCCTGAAGGGCAATAATAAATAGTAGTGGACTGAGAACAGAGCCCTGATAGTTTGTAAGATTTTTACATAGATCTATATAATATACATACCAACACACATATATATATCCTAGAAACGATCGTAAAGTGATGAATTTTTTAATATAAGGAATATATACACATATATATATAAACATATATATATATATACACACACATATATATATATATATATATATATATATATATATATATATATATATATATATATATACACATATATATATAAACATATATATATATATACACATATATATATAAACATATATATATATATACACACACATATATATATATATATATATATATATATATATATATATATATATATATATATATATAAATTAATAAAAACAATGAATAAAAACAAAGAAACAATTCCTTATATTAAAAAATTCATCACTTTACGATCGTTTCTAGGATATATATATGTGTGTTGGTATGTATATTATATAGATCTATGTAAAAATCTTACAAACTATCAGAGGAAATATACATACCTACACATATATATGCTGTCTTCAGAATTAATTCAGATGTGAGAAAAACCACAGACCCTCCATCTCAACTCTACTTTTGAAAAGCAGAAGAACTGCGAAACCGGTAAAGGAACCAAATAAATATATACTCTTTTACTCGTTTACCCGTTTCAGCCATCCGGCTGAGGCCATGCTGGGGCACCATATATATTTTTTTAAAAATAAGACTCCAGTTGCATTTTCGATTTTATCTTTTTTTCTTTATACTTTCACTCGTGTAGGACACCTCGGTTATTTTTCATTTTGTAAAAAAAAAAAAACTCACTTTCTATATATATATATATATATATATATATATATATATATCTATAGAAGTGGATGAATACATCAACAGGTACAATGTACTTGTAGAAATATTCAAGTTGTTTATAATACTTGTGGTTCAATGGTACTAATTCGAGATACCAGAACAATATAAAAAGTAGCGAAGCAAGCGGTTATCAAACAATTCTCTAAATAAATTAAAAAACGATTTAAATAATCACCTGTTCCATTGCTGTTACCGACGGTTTCATCATTCCAAAAGATTGGAAATCCAGAGAATTTCCAATGGAAAGAAATGAATCTTCAGACACCCTATTTCCACACCATAAGGTTGCAAGCCCCATAGTAAGTAAATATTTTGCTCCCTGCCCAACGCATACGGTCAAGCCGTTAAAATGACACACACGCAAAATCAGGTCGCTGATAATAGCTGTATATTATAAACATGTTGATATTGCCACTAAAATTAGCAGCATTATTCAACGTTTTGTTCTCTACATAAGGAGAAAAATAGAAAAATTATAGAAGTAGATGAATACATCAATCTTTTGGAATGATGAAACCGTCGGTAACAGCAATGGAACAGGTGATTATTTAAATCGTTTTTTAATTTATTTAGAGAATTGTTTGATAACCGCTTGCTTCGCTACTTTATATATATATATATATATATATATATATATATATATATATATATATATATATATATATATATATATATATATATATATATATATATATATATATATATATGGAGGCACATGGCTTAGTGGTTAGAGCATTGGCCTTGTGGCCTTGCAATCGAAAGGTTGTGAGTTCAATTCTCAGACCAGGTGATGTGTTGTTTCCTTGAGCAAGACACTTTATTTCACATTGCTCCAGTTTACTCAGCTGTAGAAATGAGATGATAGGGACAGGGGTCCCTATCATTCCACTGTAAAGTGGTCGTGGAGGTGCCACGGCAAAAAAGCACCCAGCACTCACTGTAAATGAGGTTGGTGTTAGGAAGGGCATCCAGCTGTAGAAATTAGGCCAGCATCAGTTCCCGTCCCACCCTTGCAAGCAGGGAAGAAGCGGACGTAAAATGAAATGATGATGATATATATATATATATATATATATATATATATATATGGTGGCTGCCAACTCGTTTTCGAGTACGGCCACTACTTTATATCCATGTAGAAGAACCCCTACCGATGCGCTGAACGAGTGTGACTTTTTAGTCCAGCCAGCTACTTGAAAACTCTGGTTCAAACACTACACTTGTGACAATTTTTGACACATAGTGCTTGGCCCATGGTACCATGTGACGACAAATGCAGAGAGATCTCCAGATACAAACCAATGCCTGTGCCGTGAAGCTTTTATAGTGAGCAAAGGCACTGCACAAAGCCAGTCCCACTCTCTTAACCAAGATGATATTTACCAAAAAGAAGAACAAGTCAACATCATTGGATACCATCAGGGTTGCAGGTGTTATATCAGAGTTTTCCTTCTCCTAGAATTCTGACTTGAGAAAGGCTAAGGGGTCATCTCTCCCCGTGATTTTGGATGGGCATTGACTCTTAAGAGCTCCTTGGCTCTTTGACAGGTTTTGATTTTAGTCCTGCAGGATGTCCAGTCACCCTCCTCACCAAGAAACCTTGGTGGGGTTGCCAGTTTAGTCGCCAACGACCCGACCATGAGACAGGTTGTACTGGGATACATATTACCAGTAGCACCAACTGGCGACCTGTTGACAACACACACAAAAACAAGATGGCGTAGGACAGAACAAAGGAGAGGCACAAAACAAAGAAAATAATCCCCAGTCACTGAAGAGGTCACAGAATGTGTGACGAAAGAACTTTGACAATATATGAACAACCGTCCGGTTGTGGAACCAACCAATCAACCGGAAATTTATAAACTTTATTTATTTTTTTATTTTTTTATTTATAATAAATTGGAGTGAAACAACTGGTGCGTGTGTTTCTTATTGGCAACATGACCCTCCCAAAGTATAACAATATCGGTTTCAACACATGTTTTCAAATAAAGAATCTTGCTAAACAAATTCAGAAACGATATATATATATATGTGTGTGTGTGTGTGTGTCAGTGTGTGAGTGGGAGGGGTGAAAGAGAGAACAACCCCAAATGTAAACAGTAATGTGGAGGGACTGGAAGGATGTGAGAAAGTTGTTGATAAACTGGATTACCAGTTTATCTCTACTACTCTAGCTTATTAGACCCGACTTCATCAAACTAGATCGACTTGTTGTGTGTAAGGAGAGACATGGTGTTTATGATAAGAGAGAAATATCAGCTGTTTAAATACGAATGGGAGAACTGTGGGACAGTTAGGTTCGGTAGTTACTGACGAAAGATTTTATTACTGATCGGTTCCTCTTAAGGTGGGGGAGGGTTGATGATGTGAGGTGGGGGGTTGATTTGAGGTGGAGAGAAGTGGGAAGCTGGACAAATCAATCACATAACAGACGTCTGTGTCATCTTATCGACATTGTTGTGAGGGAAGAAATGGTTGCCAAAATCGGAGTCGATTATTGGGTGTCAGTCGGTGGATGTCAATGTATGTATGTGTATGTGGATGTCAATGTGTGTCTGTGGATGTCAATGTATGTGTGGATGTGGATGTCAGTGTGTGTATGTGGATGTCAATGTATGTGTGGATGTCAGTGTATGTATGTGTATGGGTGGATGTCAGTGTGTGTGTGTGTTTGAGTCGGGGTGGGGTTAGCAACAGTGAAAGTTTTTTTTTAGTAGGAACATAATAGTGGTGGGCCTATATTGAGGGGAGGTGGTGGTCTATGTGGAGGGGAGGTGGTGGTCTATGTGGAGGGGAGGTGGGGGTCTATGTGGAGGGGAGGTGGGGGTCTATGCAGAGGGGAGGTGGGGGTCTATGCGGAGGGGAGGTGGGGGTCTATGCGGAGGGGAGGTGGTGGGCCTATGCGGAGGGGAGGTGGTGGGTCTATGCGGAGGGGAGGTGGGGGTCTATGCGGAGGGGAGGTGGGGGTCTATGCGGAGGGGAGGTGGGGGTCTATGCGGAGGAGAGGTGGTGGTCTATATTGTAGAGGTGGTACAGTAACCTATATTGTAGAGAAGACCACAGAGGGTACAAGAGGGACAATGTAGCTTATTTAAAGTGGTATTTACTATTTTACACTTGACAACATGTGTTTGTTTACATACTTCAATATATCTTTCCTCTACAACAGGAAATACTTTAATTTATATTATATTCTGGCGTTTTCATTTTAATTTCTGAATAAATAATGGTTCTTTTATTCATTTCTTTATCATATATATATAGGAAAAGAGTGAGGACCCCGACGGCTGAGCTTCGGCCGTTTCGACAGCGAGATCTGAACTATGGTCCACCTGGTATCTTACCACACCCTTGTTGTTATATCATCATCATCATTTAACGTCCATCTTCCACGCTTGCATGGGTTTGGACGGGGGTTTTCCCACTTGAGGCAAGAGTGGTTGTCTTGCTCGTATAGGACTGTCTGGCGGGTTTTCTACGGCTGGATGCCCTTCCTAACACCAACCACGTTTACAGTGTGGACTGGGAGGTTTTTACCGTGTTGCCTACACGGCCACATTACAGCGTGGACTGTGTGTTTTTTTGTCGCGACACCTACACGATCTCATTTGTTTCGGCCTGGATGTTGTGGTACCAACATAACTTCACATTTAAGGGGGTGGTGTGGATGGGGTGGGGGTAGTGGGACAGGGGTGTATTTTGTTAGAGGTGCCTACTGACTGTAGGTTTCGCTTTGTACTTAGGCAAGGCGGGTCTTCTGTATAACTGTGTAGCGCCAAAGATCTCGGTCCAGTGACATTGTCTTGGAGAGGTGTAAGTGTGTGAGGTCGGAATTTATCAAGTCATCCCAGGTTTTTCTGGGTCTGCCTACTCTGTGGCTACCGTCTATTTTTATCACCCTGCACTTTTTTATACAGCTGTTGTCTTTCATGCGCATCACGTGACCGTACCAACGTAGTCTTCTCTCAAGTAAACAACATCTGATCCTTCTTATTCCTAATTTTTCCCTTAGTTCATTTATGCTTTGCCGTTCACGTATATTACTATTACACATCCAGCGGAGCATGCAAGCTTCGTTTCTCTCCAGTCTGCGTATATCCTCTGCACACAATGCCCAGGTCTATATATATATATATCATCATCATCATCGTTTAACATTCATCTTCCACACATCTTATTAAGGCTAAATAGTGAGTCTTGTTACTCTGGAATTAGGCCTGTTCATTACAGGATTGTCTGGTATTACAGGGTCACCATACAATTCTATTGTAGACCCCCCCCCCCCCCCCACACACACACTTCTTCCACACTCTCCCTTGACTGTCACCATCTAATTCTATTGTTCATCATATTCAGCAGGTCAGAAGAATTACAGTTTATATCATCACAAATCTGATATAGGTTTTGGCTTTCTCTGTGAGCTCTTCCTTGTGTAGGTCCCCACAAGAACTTCACTAACAATTTCATCTTTAGCTCTCCTGCCAATCTGTCTCACCACTAAGTGGAGGAATCCTAAAAGATCAAGCCACAATCATCAAGCTCTGTTAAGAGAGTTATAACAACACACCCATAGGTGGCAGCACAGTCATGATTTACCATAGGGGGTAGCATCTTTGTGTAATCAGCTAATGATTCATTATGATTCAAGTTCCCAATTCAAATTACAGATTCACTTGCTTACATTTCATTGTTATACACTATTCCTACTTCTAATTCAAACCATTAAAAAAAATACATTTACACAAAACAACTTTATTTTATTATTTATTGCATGAGATTTTTCATCTCCTGTAATCCATTATATTTACCCCATTCTGTAAACAAATGGGATCTTGTCAGTTGTCTTGTCAGTTGTCTTGTCATTCCCTGAATAAATCATATCTTCAGCTTAGCTAGATAATACAATTTCTATAACTTTCTTCTAATGTGTCAGAAGTTTTATGAGACATACTAGGACTGTAATGTTATGGTTCTGAACATCAGAGCAAGAATTATCAGTTTAACATCTCTCCAAGAATTGTTAGTTCTTATATCTATTTGTCAGTTTTTATATCTATTTTTCCATGTTAGCGTGAGTGGGATATTTTTATGTATGTTTAGGAAGGGGACTTGTATGTTGTTGAAATAATTGTTTTTAAAGTTTGATGTCCTTACTTTTACTCAGTTCCACAGAGCTGATATTCAACTGCGTGGAACTGAAGCGAATGGTAATCTGTTTCGACCAGTAGCACAATAAAATCACTGTAATTAGATGTGAACATATGACCATTGTCTCAGTAAGGCTGCAACCTTAATATCACAACAGTTAATGTGCCGTGGTTGATTTTATTGATTTTTGACTTGTACTGGCTTGGTCTGTGATGACCCATTCAACCCTTGCTAGCAGGGATAAACAGGCCTTAAATAATGATGGTGATGGCCGCGGTGGTGGTGGTGATTTTTGCCTAATTAAATGAAAAAGAAGTGTAAAGCTGAAGCTAACCAAGGTAAAAATTCAATTAATAGCCAACATTTTTTCATAGCTGAGTCATAGTGGGGAATTGTCCTGACCTTTGTAGACCCTCTGGTAGTGGTGAGAGTAATATCTGTAAATCAATGTAGGGTGGGGGAAATCCCAGAGGAGTTAACATTCTGGAGAGGAAGGACTGTGTCTAGGGGTTAGCATTAAATCCTGACATCTGAGGAAAGATTGTGTCTAGTGGTTAACTGAGGCACAGCAGGGATGATAAAAGGAGGAGAAAGAAGTGTTTCAAGTGTAATTGAGTTATATTTTGCCTTCAACAAAACAATCTAGTTGAGAGGTGCAGAGGCCATTGTAGTAGTGGTAGAATATGTGGAGAGAGAAGACAATATATCTGTAGGTCAAATGTTGTGTGTTGGTGAGGAAGTCTTCGCTAATCAAACTTTCTTTTAAATATCTGAGGTGTTTTTATTCCTAATAAGTCCAGATATGGATGTAATACTTCATATTTGTGGTACCAGATCAATGGCCAAGTCAAGGTCTGTGAGCCTTTCCTGTCCCAATTGGGGCTATATATTAGGGACCCCCCCCCCTGAACTTCCTCGATGAAATCCATCACCAACAGGAAGACAAAAAGGGTGACAGTACATATTCCTGACATGTTCCTATGACAACATTGAAACTCTCCATATTTCCGTATTTGGTTCCAATGTATCAGTGTGAACTCCTGTAAAGTGATTGCATGAGGTTGATATAACAGGTAACCACACCATGCAGGTGTGATAATCTTCCATAGAGACAATATTTCCCTGCCTCTCTCTCTCTAATAACTTACTGAATCAGTGTTGACTATGGATGGCTCGAAAGACAATATTTTCTTGTTAGTGTGGGTATAATTTCATACCATTCCATGTTGATGTCTTCAGTTCGGAATATAATCTGATGTATTGAAACGGAGATAGCACACATGCACAAACACGCAATCACATCCATACAACCACCCCACACAAACACACACACCATACACCACACATACACACACTAGCTTGGTTTTAGTTTCCTCCTAGTAATATATTGATCCATATATGTTGACCTATTATATCCTGAAGTAGAAACAGTAAGGTTGGTTACTAATTGTTGTGGATTAAATTTCATTTAAATGGCTGAAAAATGTAGTTTTGGGTGAAATAAATATGTTTTTGTGGGTACAATGTCATGATATTTCGTGTTGTCTTCGGCTAGCAATATAATGGTGACTGTATTAAGTACGAGCTGGTTTCATATTACTAAATTGTTAGCTTTACAGTTTTACCGCTGATTGTTTATCACCTTTTTAGTTTAGGGTAGTGATGTACTTTATCCAGGTGTATCATTAATTGTTTCTACGTTAGGCACAAGGTCAGCAATTACCCAGTGTATTACTGGTACTTTATTTTATCGACCCCGTAAGGATGAAAGGCAAAGTTAACCTCGGCGGGATTTGAATTCAGAATGGCAAGGGCCGTAACTCTATGCGTCAAAGCATGGCGTCCGATCCTCTACCAATACTGCCAATCCATGTGTATCATTAATGGTCTGTAACAAGGTTTTTGATGGTTCATGAAGAGTTTTATGTCCTATAACACTTGTTTGAGGTGGGGGTTTCTTTTCTGAAGATCTGCTGACCAGCTCTTCTGAGAGTTTCATGGAGGATAACCACTGGGTAAAGAAGTGCCAAGAAATCCCAGTGGAAGGGAGACACAGTAGAGGAAGACCACAAAAAACATGGGTAGAGGTTGTGAGAGCTAACCTCAGATCGCTGAAGCTCACAGAAGAGATGACGAATGGAGAGATGCTGTGCTGAATAGAACACATCCCACCCTTACAAGCAAGGAAAAGTGGACGTAAAATGATGATTATCATCATCATCATCATCATCATCATCATCGTTTTACGTCCGTTCTTCCACGCTAGCATGGGTTAGACGGGTTGTCCTGTCGTGGACAGTGTCTGGTCGGCTGACCATGCCTTGCTCATACAGGAACTGATTTGGCTTGATTTCTACAGCTGGTTGCCCTTCCTAACACCAACCTCATTTACAGTGAGTGCTGGGTGCTTTTTCGTGGCACCTACACGTCCACTTTACAGTGTGGGCTGGGTGCTTTTTTGCCGTGGCACCTCCACGACCACCTTGCAGTGGGAGGGTGTGGGGGCATATTGTCTATATGCTTCAGCTTGTACCCATGGGAGGTCGGATACTCTGTATTACTGCGTGACGCCAGAGGTCATGGTCGTGTGTCATCACCTTTGAGAGGTGTAATTGGGTAAGGTCGGCTTTTATCACCTCATCCCAGGTCTTCTTGGGTCTCCCCACTCCGCGGTTTCCATTGACTTCTAGTGCTCTGCACCTTTTTATGCAGCTGTCATCCTTCATACGCATCACATGTCCATACCAACGCAACCGCCTCTCCTGCACACAGCATTTGATTCCTCTTATGCTCAGTCTCTCTCTCAATTCATTTATGCTTTGTCGTTCTCGTATATTACTATTACACATCCATCGGAGCATGCAGGCTTCATTTCTCTCTAATCTACGTAAGTCTTCCACCTTCAGTGCCCAGGTCTCACTACCATGTAACATTGCTGTTCGGATACACGCATCATACAGTCTGCCTTTCATTTTGAGGGAGAAGCCTTTTGCAGCTAGCAGTGGCAGTAGTTCCCTGAACTTCTTCCATCCCGGTCTTACCCTAGTTATTGTACTTTCTGAACACCCACCTCCGCTGCTAATTCGGTCACCTAGGTATCAGAAGCGGTCTACTGTTTCTACAGAGCCCTCCCAGAGATTGGTGGTACTTGTTTCCTGTGGCTGCTTGCTGCTTGCTGTTCCAGCACAGCTGCTGCATGTGAAGCCTACATTCTTAATTAAGCTTCCTGAGATCCCGCTACATCTCTTGTGTACCCACTGTTTGCATTTGGAGCAGAGAATGGAGTTCCTACCTACACCTTTCCTACATACTGAGCAAGGCCATTTCCCTGAGGGGATCTGGGTTCTGTTTTCTCGTCTACTTACAAGGACCTTAGTTTTTGTTATGTTGACTTTGAGACCCTTTCTTTCTAGTCCCTGCTTTCAAGTTTGGAATTTCTTCGCTAGTTCTACCATAGATTCAGCTATAAGTGCGAGGTCATCAGCATACAGGAGTTCCCATGGGCATCATCATCATCATCACCGTTTTACGTCTGTTCTTCCACGCTAGCATGGGTTAGACAGGTTGTCCTGTTGTGTGCAGTGTCTGGTCGGCTGACCATGCCTTGCTCATACAGGAACTGATCTGGCTTGATTTCTACAGCAGGATGCCCTTCCTAACACCAACCTCATTTACAGTGAGTGCTGGGTGCTTTTTCGTGGCACCTACACGTCCACTTTACAGTGTGGGCTGGGTGCTTTTTTGCCGTGGCACCTCCACGACCACCTTGCGGTGGGGGGTGTGGGGGCATATTGTTTATATGCTTCAGCATGTACCCATGGGAGGTCGGGTACTCTGTATTACTGCTTGACGCCAGAAGTCACGGTTGTGTATCATTGTCTTTGAGAGGTGTAATTGGGTAAGGTTGTCTTTTATCACCTCATCCCAGGTCATCTTGGGTCTCCCCACTCCGCGGTTTCCATCAACTTCTAGTGCTCTGCACCTTTTTATGCAGCTGTCATCCTTCATACGCATCACATGTCCATACCAGCGCAACCGCCTCTCCTGCACACAGCATTTGATTCCTCTTATGCTCAGTCTCTCTCTCAATTCATTTATGCTTTGTCGTTCACGTATATTACTGTTACACATCCATTGGAGCATGCAGGCTTCGTTTCTCTCTAATCTACGTAAGTCTTCCACCTTCAGCGCCCAGGTCTCACTACCATGCAACATCGCTTAAACTCCGGTCTTAAACTCCTCCGTTATTGCCTGCAGGACTATGATGAACAGGAGAGGGCTAAGAACAGAGCTCTGGTGGACACCAACCTGTACGCTAAATTCCTCGCTATATTCATTGCTAATCCTAACTTTGCTGACTGCTCCCCTATACATGGCTTGTACCGCTTTCACAAGCCATTCATCTACTCCTAGTTTTCTAAGAGCCCACCAGATTACAGCACGTGGAACTCTGTCAAAGGCTTTCTCGAGATCGACAAATGCCAGGTGGTGTGGCTTACTTTTAGCTAGTTACTTCTCCTGTAACTGCCTCGCAAGGAAGAGGGCATCAGTGGTGCCTCTTCCTGGTACAAACCCAAATTGCATCTCATCTATTGTCACCCGGTCCCTAATCAACTGTGCTATAACTCTTTCTGTTACTTTCATGACCTGATCCATCAGCTTTATACCTCTATAGTTTCCTCTATCTAGTGCATCGCCTTTACCTTTGTAGCAGTTGACAATGATGCTACTGCACCAATCTTTTGGTATGACACCTTCTAGTATTACCTGATTAACAATACGTGTGGTTATAGTGTGACCTACAGACCCAGATGCCTTCAGCATCTCGGCAGCTATACCCGATGGACCGGTTGCCTTCCCCATCTTCATATATTTGATTGCCTTACTTACTACGCTGCTGCTGACTTGTACTGCTGGCCCCTCTATAGGGTCTACTTGGGGTAGGGTCTCTTCTTCCCATGCATTCTCCTCATTTAGTAATCTATCATAATGGCTCTTCCATGCATCTTTCTTCTCAGCACTTGTGAGGGCAAGCTCACCTTTATCATTCCGGATACACTTCTCTCCAATGACATCACAATTCTCTCTGACACACTGCCTTGCAATCTTGAACACCTCCTGTTTCTGGTCCTCACGTTGCAAAACATGCTTGAATTTTTTATCCTCTGCTTCCCTCCTAGCTAAGTATACTTGTCGCCTAGCTTCCCTCTTGGTCTCTATGTAATGTACCCTGCTCCCTCCATTCTTCCATTCTTTCCATGCCTGTCTCTTAGCCTTAACTGCCTCATCTACCTTATTGTTCCACCACCAAGTCACTCTCCTCCTGCTTGAGATCTTACTCCAGCCACAGACCTCATCCGTCGCCTCTAGTAAGTTATTTTTTAGGAACTCCCAGTTCTCTTCTACATTGAATGTCTCTATCTGTTCTTCTTTACTGTCGTAGGCGTTGAGTAAAATATCTTTAAATCTGTTACTGGTTGAGGGGTCTTTCAGCTTCCAGATCTTTCTTCTCCAGGTTGGCCTCTGTTTCCAGGTTCGTCTAGTTCTGACCGTGAGGTCGCTGACAACTAAGCTATGTTGGGAGGTACATTCCTCACTAGGGAAAGCTTTTGTGTTTATGACCGTCCATCTGTCACATCCTCTGATGAGGATAAAATCTATCTGACTAGAATGCTCCCCTGATCTATAGGTGATCAGGTGGTTGTCGGGTTTTTTGAAGTTTGTGTTACATATCGACATGTCATTGGCGTCACAGAATTCTAGAAGTCTGAATCCTTCTTCATTTCTTGTGCCAACCCCGTGGCCTCCATGGACTCTATTGAAGCCGTCACATTGTTTACCTACGTGTCCGTTAAAATCTCCTGCGATGATTAGGAAGTCATTGTCGTTTGTTAGAGCAGTAGTGTGCATTAGGGACTTGTAAAATCTATCCTTAAGTTCGTCTGGCAACCCCGATTGGGGTGCGTAAGCTGATATTATTGTGGTAATTGTTTTATTTAGGACTAGTCTGAGTTTAATGATTCTTGCATTTGCCCTGTACACTGAGATTACTTTATCTACCCACTTGTCAGCTAGTAGGATACCTACACCACCCATCCCATCGTCATTTCCCACCCAGAAAAATTTGTAGCACTGACTTTTTCCTACAAGGACTCTAGCAGACTCTCCTCTCCATCTAGTCTCTTGCACACTGCATACATCAATTTCCTTTCACTCTAGCATTTCTACGATTTCTCCTTCTCTTTCTTTCATTGTGCTTACATTGATGGTACCAACTCGGAGTTTTGAGCATTTGTCGACACTCGTAGGGAAGGGTCGATTTTTGCAGGGGTGTGTGTGTGTGCTTCCTCTCTCTGGATTGGGGCTTCACATGGGTGCTTGGTAGCTCGCGGATTCATATTCATTTCATCTATTAATTCAGAGTTGCTCCAATTTATTCTCAGCTCATCCATCCATAACGGTAGGAAAATTCAGGGCTAGAAGAACAGTCATGGTGGTGATAATGGCAGGGTGTGTTGGGCTGGGACGGGGGAGGAGAGAGTTAGGTAGTAGTAGTAGTAGAAGAAATGGCATGCTGAGGTTTGATTGGTCGAATAGGCTATGGTGGTGGGAGGGAAATTGTGAGGTAGGCAGCCAGTCATGTCATCAAAATAACTGATAGAAGTGAATGCAGCATAGATATGAATACAGCTACAATAATAATAATAGCCAGTCATGGCCTGTAGCCTTTGATGGAAAAATAGACAGATAGAGAGTTAGCATGGTAGGGAAAATGCGGGTAACAAAATAAATGTGTTGTGGTAGCTGAAATACCTGACAAGATTTGTATGGATGGATGGATGGAACGTAGCTAAATCAACTCTAGTGATTCATTTTAGCCTTTCAGAGTAGAGTGTGTCAATAACTTCAAGATGAGTGAGGAGGAATGGGTGTAGAGGGAAAGGGAGGTAATAGGTGGCTTAGAGATAGATAGAGAGAGGGTAGCCATCATAGAGAGGGGGAGAGGGAGTAGCCATCATAGAGAGAGGGTCGCTGTCATGGCTAACAAACTAACCGATAGAATACAGCATGGCAAAATGGCAAAATAACCGATAGAATATATAGATTATATATATAGATTATATATATATATATATATATATATATATATATATATATATATATATATATAGGATAACAAGGTATTGTTTAACGTAAGCTGTTGTTTAATCAACCAGAAGTTTCCTTAGTTGGGTGGCAGGTTTAAGAAAGTTCCCAGGCAGGCAGTTCTTGGAGTAATAATAGTAAAAGAATGAAGAATAACATGATCGGCACAATAGGGTTTATTTACAGTATTAACAATTGTTTCATTAGTCAGGTGAGTCTAAATCATGTACACACATCAGTATGCTGACGAGTTGGTCAGGTATCGACTGTAATTAAAGTCGAGTGACGTGACTTCTAACGATCAGCGACTTTTAGACTCACCTGACTAATGAAACAATTGTTAATACTGTAAATAAACCCTATTGTGCAGCTGACCATGTTATTCTTCATTCTTTTGCTATATATATATACAAGTTGGTACCACAACATCCAGTCCAAATAAATGAGATAATGAGATCGTGTAGGTGTCACGACAAAAAACACACAGTCCACACTGTAATGTGGCTGTGTAGGTAACACGGTAAAAAGTTTCCAGTCCACATTGTAAATGTGGTTGGTGTTAGGAAGGACATCCAGCCGTAGAAAACCTGCCAGACAGCCCTACATGAGCGAGACACGGTCACCCGACCAACCTTGTCTCAAGTGGGACAACTCCCGTCTAACCTTGTCTCAAGTGGGACAACTCCCGTCTAACCCATGCTGGCGTGGAAGATGGACATTAAACAAAGATGATGATGATGATGATATATGAAGAATCAAAACATACAAATATGTTTGATTTTTGTGCTTTGCAATAGACTTTGTCCAGAGCTATAATAATTTAAGTATAAAAGATCTATATATAGAGAGAGAGAGAAAATACCATATATTGGATGTATGGTCCTTTCTGTCTATATACATATAGCTTTTATACTTGAATTATATTATTAACCTTTTAGCATTTACATTACTCTATATATACTATTACATTTTCATGGTAAAGACTTTACCTCACATAATATCGAATGTATGAGATTTTGATACTATTTATTTTGAGAACAATACCTTAACATCAGTATGAGAGCCCAGTTGCAGCAGCTTTGATCAGAAGGAGGTGAGAGAATTCTGGCTGGATACGACCATTTTAAATGCTAATGAGTTAAGGGCTGAAAAACTTTCTTGTTGGGAGTGAGGTTCTTCTCTGAAGACCTTCTGCTGTACAGTTCACCTGAGAGTTTCTTCTCTGAAGACCTTCTGTCCAGCTCTCCTCAGAGTTTCTTCTCTGAAGACCTTCTGCTGTCCAGCTCTCCTGAGAGTTTCTTCTCTGAAGACCTTCTGTCCAGCTCTCCTGAGAGTTTCTTCTCTGAAAACCTTCTGTCCAGCTCTCCTGAGAGTTTCTTCTCTGAAGACCTTCTGCTGTCCAGCTCTCCTGAGAGTTTCTTCTCTGAAAACCTACTGCTGTCCAACTCTCCTGAGAGTTTCTTCTCTGAAGACCTTCTGTCCAGCTCTCCTGAGAGTTTCTTCTCTGAAGACCTTCTGCTGTCCAGCTCTCCTGAGAGTTTCTTCTCTGAAAACCTATTGCTGTCCAGCTCTCCTGAGAGTTTCTTCTCTGAAGACCTTCTGCTGTTCAGCTCTCCTCAGAGTTTCTTCTCTGAAGACCTTCTGCTGTCCAGCTCTCCTGAGAGTTTCTTCTCTGAAGACCTTCTGCTGTCCAGCTCTCCTGAGAGTTTCTTCTCTGAAGACCTTCTGCTGTCCAGCTCTCCTCAGAGTTTCTTCTCTGAAGACCTTCTGCTGTCCAGCTCTCCTGAGAGTTTCTTCTCTGAAGACCTTCTGTCCAGCTCTCCTCAGAGTTTCTTCTCTGAAGACCTTCTGTCCAGCTCTCCTGAGAGTTTCTTCTCTGAAAACCTACTGCTGTCCAGCTCTCCTGAGAGTTTCTTCTCTGAAGACCTTCTGTCCAGTTCTCCTGAGAGTTTCTTCTCTGAAGACCTTCTGTCCAGTTCTCCTGAGAGTTTCTTCTCTGAAGACCTTCTGTCCAGCTCTCCTGAGAGTTTCTTCTCTCAAGACCTTCTGCTGTCCAGCTCTCCTGAGAGTTTCTTCTCTGAAGACCTTCTGCTGTCCAGCTCTCCTGAGAGTTTCTTCTCTGAAGACCTTCTGCTGTCCAGCTCTCCTGAGAGTTTCTTCTCTGAAGACCTTCTGCTGTCCAGCTCTCCTGAGAGTTTCTTCTTTGAAGACCTTCTGCTGTCCAGCTCTCCTGAGAGTTTCTTCTCTGAAGACCTTCTGCTGTCCAGCTCTCCTGAGAGTTTCTTCTCTGAAGACCTTCTGCTGTCCAGCTCTCCTGAGAGTTTCTTCTCTGAAGACCTTCTGCTGTCCAGCTCTCCTCAGAGTTTCTTCTCTGAAGACCTTCAGCTGTCCAGCTCTCCTGAGAGTTTCTTCTCTGAAGACCTTCTGTCCAGCTCTCCTGAGAGTTTCTTCTCTGAAGACCTTCTGTCAAGCTCTCCTCAGAGTTTCTTCTCTGAAGACCTTCTGTCCAGCTCTCCTGAGAGTTTCTTCTCTGAAGACCTTCTGTCAAGCTCTCCTCAGAGTTTCTTCTCTGAAGACCTTCTGTCCAGCTCTCCAGACAGTTTCTTCTCTGAAGACCTTCTGCTGTCCAGCTCTCCTGAGAGTTTCTTCTCTGAAGACCTTCTGCTGTCCAGCTCTCCTCAGAGTTTCTTCTCTGAAGACCTTCTGTCCAGCTCTCCTCAGTTTCTTCTCTGAAGACCTTCTGCTGTCCAGCTCTCCTGAGAGTTTCTTCTCTGAAGACCTTCTGCTGTCCAGCTCTCCTCAGAGTTTCTTCTCTGAAGACCTTCTGTCCAGCTCTCCTCAGTTTCTTCTCTGAAGACCTTCTATCCAGCTCTCCTCAGAGTTTCTTCTCTGAAGACCTTCTGTCCAGCTCTCCTGAGAGTTTCTTCTCTGAAGACCTTCTGTCCAGCTCTCCTCAGAGTTTCTTCTCTGAAGACCTTCTGTCCAGCTCTCCTCAGAGTTTCTTCTCTGAAGACCTTCTGTCAAGCTCTCCTCAGAGTTTCTTCTCTGAAGACCTTCTGTCCAGCTCTCCTCAGAGTTTCTTACTACTGACATGATACAGTTAAGAGTAAATTCAGATTTGGTATCTCATGAAGTTTTCCTTGTGAATTATGTGGACAACTTTCTGTGAAAAAAAAATTGTGTATCCCTGGTTTAGGGATTAAGCATTTCTACACACACATACACACCATCACTTTTTTAGATTTAGAAAATACCTTTTAGTTGTTAAAGGAGCCTAAAGGACCTTTTTCTAAATCATATTTTCATATTCAACAGACTATTTTAATGATCTTTTATCATTCTATAAGGTCTGTTTTGTAAGGAGAAAGTCTCTATTTTATGTATATTAAACTAAGTACTTGTAAGTATATATATACCATACACTTACTAGCTACTTTCATATATATATATATACACACACATACACACACCATACACTTACTAGCTACTTTCATATATATATATATACACACACATACACACACCATACACTTATTAGCTACTTTCATATATATATATACACACACACACACCATACACTTACTAGCTACTTTTATATATATATATATATATATACATACACACACACACACACCATACACTTACTAGCTACTTTCATATATATATATACACACACACACACACATACCATACACTTACTAGCTACTTTCATATATATATATATACACACACACACACACACACACACACATACCATACACTTACTAGCTACTTTCATATATATATACACACACATACCATACACTTACTAGCTACTTATATATTTTATTGGTAGAATTAGAAGCGAAGTTGTCCTCTTGTAAAGAGTATTTCAACTACAATCCTAAATGTAAACATTAGTCTTACAAAGCAACTTTTCTGGGTGTATCATACTTCTGTAATTACTGCACTTTACACATTTTGGGGGCGGGGAAAGTTGATTAAATCGACCCCAGTGTATTACTGGTACTTTAATTTATCGACCCCCGTAAGGATGAAAGGCAAAGTTAACCTCGGCCAGATTTGAACTCAGAACATAAAGGGCCGTAACTCTATGCCACAAAGCATGTCCGATGCTCTACCAATACTACCATTCCACTGCCCTCAATAATAATAATATTTTGAGGTTTACCTCAGGGGAATCAGGGCTAACAATGGTTTTAAAAGTGCTAAAAGAACGTCTGATTATAACTGTACAAGACCAATACTTAGCCACAAATAACCCAACAGGACACTCCGTAAAATGGTTGGTGATAGAAAGGGCATAATGGGTCGAGAAAACTGTTCAGCTATGACAAAGATATGACAACTTCCCTCATGCTGGTGCTATGATAAGGCACGTGGATTGTGTATTGGGTCTCCTGTCCACCTAGAGGTCAGAGGTTCCACTTGAGTACTAAACAGTCAGTGATAGCATGTCTGACCCTTATTAGTAGGAAATAGGAAAAACAGATGTTAAACAATGACCTGATTGTAAATGCACAAGGTCATTCCTTAACTACAGTAAGGAACATACAGTAGAAGCTGGTAACATCAAATGACCACAATGTAACCACTACAATGAGGTAGTTGACTACATTATCACTGGCTACCTACTTCCTTGAAGTACATTGACATGATACTGTATATATACACACATGTCCACTTTACAATATACCAACATTTGTACTAAACACAGTGAAATCACAATCATCTGGTGTATCTGGTGTGTACTAAACACAGTGAAATCACAATCATCTGGTGTATCTGGTGTGTACTAATCACAGTGACATCACAATCATCTGGTGTGTACTAAACACATGACATCACAATCACCTAGTGTATCTGGTGTGTACTAAACACAGTGACATCACAATCATCTGGTGTATCTGGTGTGTACTAAACACTGACATCACAATCACCTGGTGTATCTGGTGTGTACTAAACACAGTGACATCACAATCATCTGGTGTGTACTAAACACAGTGACATCACAATCATCTGGTGTGTACTAAACACAGTGACATCACAATCATCTGGTGTGTACTAAACACAGTGACATCACAATCATCTGGTGTGTACTAAACACAGGGACATCACAATCATCTGGTGTATCTGGTGTGTACTAAACACTGACATCACAATCATCTGGTGTGTCTGGTGTGTACTAAACACAGTGACATCACGATCATCTGGTGTATCTGGTGTGTACTAAACACAGTGACATCACAATCATCTGGTGTGTCTGGTGTGTACTAAACACAGTGACATCACAATCACCTAGTGTATCTGGTGTGTACTAAACACAGGGACATCACGATCATCTGGTGTGTACTAAACACAGTGACATCACAATCATCTGGTGTGTACTAAACACAGTGACATCACAATCATCTGGTGTATCTGGTGTGTACTAAACACAGTGACATCACAATCATCTGGTGTGTCTGGTGTGTACTAAACACTGACATCACAATCACCTGGTGTATCTGGTGTGTACTAAACACAGTGACATCACAATCATCTGGTGTATATGGTGTGTACTAAACACAGTGACATCACAATCATCTGGTGTATATGGTGTGTACTAAACACAGTGACATCACAATCATCTGGTGTATATGGTGTGTACTAAACACAGTGACATCACAATCATCTGGTGTATCTGGTGTGTACTAAACACAGTGACATCACAATCATCTGGTGTGTCTGGTGTGTACTAAACACAGTGACATCACAATCATCTGGTGTGTCTGGTGTGTACTAAACACAGTGACATCACAATCATCTGGTGTATCTGGTGTGTACTAAACACAGTGACATCACAATCATCTGGTGTATATGGTGTGTACTAAACACAGTGACATCACAATCATCTGGTGTGTCTGGTGTGTACTAAACACAGTGACATCACAATCATCTGGTGTGTCTGGTGTGTACTAAACACAGTGACATCACAATCATCTGGTGTGTCTGGTGTGTACTAAACACAGTGACATCACAATCATCTGGTGTGTCTGGTGTGTACTAAACACAGTGACATCACAATCATCTGGTGTGTCAGGTGTGTACTAAACACAGTGACATCACAATCATCTGGTGTGTCTGGTGTGTACTAAACACAGTGACATCACAATCATCTGGTGTATCTGGTGTGTACTAAACACAGTGACATCACAATCATCTGGTGTATATGGTGTGTACTAAACACAGTGACATCACAATCATCTGGTGTGTCAGGTGTGTACTAAACACATGACATCACAATCATCTGGTGTGTCTGGTGTGTACTAAACACAGTGACATCACAATCATCTGGTGTATCTGGTGTGTACTAAACACAGTGACATCACAATCATCTGGTGTGTACTAAACACATGACATCACAATCATCTGGTGTGTACTAAACACATGACATCACAATCATCTGGTGTATCTGGTGTGTACTAAACACAGTGACATCACAATCATCTGGTGTATCTGGTGTGTACTAAACACAGTGACATCACAATCATCTGGTGTATCTGGTGTGTACTAAACTGACATCACCATCATCTGGTGTATCTGGTGTGTACTAAACACAGTGACATCACAATCATCTGGTGTGTCTGGTGTGTACTAAACAGTGACATCACAATCATCTGGTGCGTCTGGTGTGTACTAAACACAGTGACATCACAATCATCTGGTGTGTCTGGTGTGTACTAAACACAGTGACATCACAATCACCTAGTGTATCTGGTGTGTACTAAACACAGTGACATCACAATCATCTGGTGTATCTGGTGTGTACTAAACACTGACATCACAATCATCTGGTGTGTCAGGTGTGTACTAAACACAGTGAAATCACAATCATCTGGTGTGTCTGGTGTGTACTAAACACAGTGACATCACAATCATCTGGTGTATCTGGTGTGTACTAAACACAGTGACATCACAATCATCTGGTGTATATGGTGTGTACTAAACACAGTGACATCACAATCATCTGGTGTGTCAGGTGTGTACTAAACACATGACATCACAATCATCTGGTGTGTCTGGTGTGTACTAAACACAGTGACATCACAATCATCTGGTGTATCTGGTGTGTACTAAACACAGTGACATCACAATCATCTGGTGTGTACTAAACACATGACATCACAATCATCTGGTGTGTTCTAAACACATGACATCACAATCATCTGGTGTATCTGGTGTGTACTAAACACAGTGACATCACAATCATCTGGTGTATCTGGTGTGTACTAAACATAGTGACATCACAATCATCTGGTGTATATGGTGTGTACTAAACAGTGACATCACAATCATCTGATATGTCTGGTGTGTACTAAACACATGACATCACAATCATCTGGTGTATCTGGTGTGTACTAAACACAGTGACATCACAATCATCAGGTGTATATGGTGTGTACTAAACACAGTGACATCACAATCATCTGGTGTATCTGGTGTGTACTAAACAGTGACATCACAATCATCTGGTGTATATGGTGTGTACTAAACACAGTGACATCACAATCATCTGGTGTATCTGGTGTGTACTAAACACAGTGACATCACAATCATCTGGTGTATCTGGTGTGTACTAACCAGTGACATCACAATCATCTGGTGTGTGTGGTGTGTACTAAACACAGTGACATCACAATCATCTGGTGTATCTGGTGTGTACTAAATACAGTGACATCACAATCATCTGGTGTATCTGGTGTGTACTAAACACAGTGACATCACAATCATCTGGTGTGTCTGGTGTGTACTACACACAGTGACATCCCAATCATCTGGTGTGTCTGGTGTGTACTAAACACAGTGACATCACAATCATCTGGTGTATCTGGTGTGTACTAAACATAGTGACATCACAATCATCTGGTGTATCTGGTGTGTACTAAACACAGTGACATCACCATCATCTGGTGTATATGGTGTGTACTAAATACAGTGACATCACAATCATCTGGTGTATATGGTGTGTACTAAATACAGTGACATCACAATCATCTGGTGTGTCTGATGTGTTCTAAACACAGTGACATCATAATCATCTGGTGTATCTGGTGTGTACTAAACACAGTGACATCACCATCATCTGGTGTATATGGTGTGTACTAAATACGGTGACATCACAATCATCTGGTGTGTCTGGTGTGTTCTAAACACAGTGACATCACAATCATCTGGTGTATCTGGTGTGTACTAAACACAGTGACATCACCATCATCTGGTGTATATGGTGTGTACTAAATACAGTGACATCACAATCATCTGGTGTGTCTGGTGTGTTCTAAACACAGTGACATCACAATCATCTGGTGTGTCTGGTGTGTACTAAACACAGTGACATCACCATCATCTGGTGTGTCAGGTGTGTACTAAACACAGTGACATCACAATCATCTGGTGTGTCTGGTGTGTTCTAAACACAGTGACATCACAATCATCTGGTGTATTTGGTGTGTACTAAACACAGTGACATCACCATCATCTGGTGTATATGGTGTGTACTAAATACAGTGACATCACAATCATCTGGTGTGTCTGGTGTGTTCTAAACACAGTGACATCACAATCATCTGGTGTATCTGGTGTGTACTAAACACAGTGACATCACCATCATCTGCTTTATCTGGTGTGTACTAAACACAGTGACATCACAATCATCTGGTGTGTACTAAACACATGACATCACAATCATCTGGTGTGTACTAAACTGACATCACCATCATCTGGTGTATCTGGTGTGTACTAAACACAGTGACATCACAATCATCTGGTGTGTCTGGTGTGTACTAAACACAGTGACATCACAATCATCTGGTGTATATGGTGTGTACTAAACAGTGACATCACAATCATCTGGTGTGTCTGGTGTGTACTAAACACAGTGACATCACAATCATCTGGTGTGTCTGGTGTGTACTAAACACAGTGACATCACAATCACCTAGTGTATCTGGTGTGTACTAAACACAGTGACATCACAATCATCTGGTGTATCTGGTGTGTACTAAACACTGACATCACAATCATCTGGTGTATCTGGTGTGTACTAAACACAGTGACATCACAATCATCTGGTGTATATGGTGTGTACTAAACACAGTGACATCACAATCATCTGGTGTGTCTGGTGTGTACTAAACACAGTGACATCACAATCATCTGGTGTGTCTGGTGTGTACTAAACACAGTGACATCACAATCATCTGGTGTGTCTGGTGTGTACTAAACACAGTGACATCACAATCATCTGGTGTGTCTGGTGTGTACTAAACACAGTGACATCACAATCATCTGGTGTGTCGGGTGTGTACTAAACACAGTGAAATCACAATCATCTGGTGTGTCTGGTGTGTACTAAACACAGTGACATCACAATCATCTGGTGTATTTGGTGTGTACTAAACACAGTGACATCACAATCATCTGGTGTATATGGTGTGTACTAAACACAGTGACATCACAATCATCTGGTGTGTCAGGTGTGTACTAAACACATGACATCACAATCATCTGGTGTGTCTGGTGTGTACTAAACACAGTGACATCACAATCATCTGGTGTATCTGGTGTGTACTAAACACAGTGACATCACAATCATCTGGTGTGTACTAAACACATGACATCACAATCATCTGGTGTGTACTAAACACATGACATCACAATCATCTGGTGTATCTGGTGTGTACTAAACACAGTGACATCACAATCATCTGGTGTATCTGGTGTGTACTAAACACAGTGACATCACAATCATCTGGTGTATATGGTGTGTACTAAACAGTGACATCACAATCATCTGATATGTCTGGTGTGTACTAAACACATGACATCACAATCATCTGGTGTATCTGGTGTGTACTAAACACAGTGACATCACAATCATCTAGTGTATCTGGTGTGTACTAAACAGTGACATCATAATCATCTGGTGTATCTGGTGTGTACTAAACACAGTGACATCACAATCATCAGGTGTATATGGTGTGTACTAAACACAGTGACATCACAATCATCTGGTGTATCTGGTGTGTACTAAACAGTGACATCATAATCATCTGGTGTATCTGGTGTGTACTAAACACAGTGACATCACAATCATCAGGTGTATCTGGTGTGTACTAAACACAGTGACATCACAATCATCTGGTGTATATGGTGTGTACTAAACACAGTGACATCACAATCATCTGGTGTATATGGTGTGTACTAAACACAGTGACATCACAATCATCTGGTGTATCTGGTGTGTACTAAACACAGTGACATCACCATCATCTGGTGTATCTGGTGTGTACTAACCAGTGACATCACAATCATCTGGTGTGTGTGGTGTGTACTAAACACAGTGACATCACAATCATCTGGTGTATCTGGTGTGTACTAAATACAGTGACATCACAATCATCTGGTGTATCTGGTGTGTACTAAACACAGTGACATCACAATCATCTGGTGTGTCTGGTGTGTACTACACACGGTGACATCACAATCATCTGGTGTGTACTAAACACAGTGACATCACAATCATCTGGTGTATCTGGTGTGTACTAAACATAGTGACATCACAATCATCTGGTGTATCTGGTGTGTACTAAACACAGTGACATCACCATCATCTGGTGTATATGGTGTGTACTAAATACAGTGACATCACAATCATCTGGTGTATATGGTGTGTACTAAATACAGTGACATCACAATCATCTGGTGTGTCTGATGTGTACTAAACACAGTGACATCATAATCATCTGGTGTATCTGGTGTGTACTAAACACAGTGACATCACCATCATCTGGTGTATATGGTGTGTACTAAATACGGTGACATCACAATCATCTGGTGTGTCTGGTGTGTTCTAAACACAGTGACATCACAATCATCTGGTGTATCTGGTGTGTACTAAACACAGTGACATCACCATCATCTGGTGTATATGGTGTGTACTAAATACAGTGACATCACAATCATCTGGTGTGTCTGGTGTGTTCTAAACACAGTGACATCACAATCATCTGGTGTGTCTGGTGTGTACTAAACACAGTGACATCACCATCATCTGGTGTGTCAGGTGTGTACTAAACACAGTGACATCACAATCATCTGGTGTGTCTGGTGTGTTCTAAACACAGTGACATCACAATCATCTGGTGTGTACTAAACACAGTGACATCACCATCATTTGGTGTATATGGTGTGTACTAAATACAGTGACATCACAATCATCTGGTGTGTCTGGTGTGTTCTAAACACAGTGACATCACAATCATCTGGTGTATCTGGTGTGTACTAAACACAGTGACATCACCATCATCTGGTGTATATGGTGTGTACTAAACACAGTGACATCACAATCATCTGGTGTATCTGGTGTGTACTAAACACAGTGACATCACAATTATCTGGTGTATCTGGTGTGTACTAAACACATGACATCACAATTATCTGGTGTATCTGGTGTGTACTAAACACATGACATCACAATCATCTGGTGTATCTGGTGTGTACTAAACACAGTGACATCACAATCATCTGGTGTATCTGGTGTGTACTAAACACAGTGACATCACAATCATGTGATATGTCTGGTGTGTACTAAACACATGACATCACAATCATCTGGTGTATCTGGTGTCTACTAAACACAGTGACATCACAATCATCTGGTGTATCTGGTGTGTACTAAACAGTGACATCATAATCATCTGGTGTATATAGTGTGTACTAAACACAGTGACATCACAATCATCTGGTGTATCTGGTGTGTACTAAACACAGTGACATCACAATCATCTGGTGTATCTGGTGTGTACTAAACAGTGACATCACAATCATCTGGTGTATATGGTGTGTACTAAACACAGTGACATCACAATCATCTGGTGTATCTGGTGTGTACTAAACAGTGACATCACAATCATCTGGTGTATATGGTGTGTACTAAACACAGTGACATCACAATCATCTGGTGTATCTGGTGTGTACTAAACAGTGACATCACAATCATCTGGTGTATATGGTGTGTACTAAACAGTGACATCACAATCATCTGGTGTATATGGTGTGTACTAAACAGTGACATCACAATCATCTGGTGTATATGGTGTGTACTAACCAGTGACATCACAATCATCTGGTGTATATGGTGTGTACTAAACAGTGACATCACAATCATCTGGTGTATATGGTGTGTACTAAACAGTGACATCACAATCATCTGGTGTATCTGGTGTGTACTAAACAGTGACATCACAATCATCTGGTGTATATGGTGTGTACTAAACAGTGACATCACAATCATCTGGTGTATATGGTGTGTACTAAACAGTGACATCACCCCAACCATCTGAGACATATCTATCTAAACTGACAAAATAGGGCAAACTAATGTAATAAAATACCTCCAATCTGTTATTGTGTCAACTGTCTCCTTCTAAGCAGAACATTGTCCAAAAAGTGGTTATGGTCACTATCAAATTACAGTCTAGTTGCAGACGTACAACACCTTAAGAAGAATTATATATTTGTATTTGCTGATTTTTATCAACTGTGATGTGAAACATTCTCTATTCACCTTTGATTTTTAATTTACTTAACCCTTTCAATAGCCCCCTGATACCACCCCTTTTAATATTTCCCAAAATCTTCCTTACTGACCTTTTGGATGGGTGAAGGGATTTTGTCTGCCACAAATGCATGTGTGGCAGCTACACTGTCCTGTCAGCAGAACACTGTAGGGGTCATTTGTCTTGAGGTAAATTAGTTAGGACAGACACATAGAGGGTACAAAAACTAAACACTATTAACCCTTTAGCAGTTAAACTGGCCATATCCGGCCAGAATTCTTTCACCTCTTTCTGTTCAAACTGGCTATAACCGGCCACTCATACCAACATTAAGGTATTGTTTTTAAAATAGATAATATCAAAATCTCATAGATTCGATATTGAGTGAGATAATTATGAGGTAAAATGTTTACTGCGAAAAGACAGTAGTAAATATAGAGTAATGTGTGTACTAAAGGGTTAAGGGGAACAAAAAAAGGAAATGAAAAGAAGAAAAAGAATCAAGCAACGAAAGAAATGGAGAGGGACAGATACTACACCCCAGTCTGAACGGTGCTTCAGCCATGCCCCACAGACAAAATAGCAAAGGGGATTGCCATGGAGAATAGCCAGACACCCCCTGCTACAACAGACACCCCACCACACAGGGCTCCTTTTTCAAGTTGGCCATACATGAAAGGATTATAACTTGATGAAAGATTCTATATTGGTTGGTCTGCCTTAACATGGAAGAAAGTAATGCTTTGAACCAATTATAGTTAAGGATTTCACTGAAAATACAGGAAACCCAGGGGCAGACCTCCGAGCAAGATGGTTGGATAACATCCATGAACTTAGCTGATCTTGCTTGGGGATCCAGCCGAATCAGTTGCTGACAGTTGCTTCTGTGAGGACCCATTGGAAGGGTTGCTTCTGTGAGGACCCATTGGAAGGGTTGCTTCTGTGAGGACCCATTGGAAGGGTTGCTTCTGTGAGAACCCATTGGAAGGGTTGCTTCTGTGAGGACCCATTGGAAGGGTTGCTTCTGTGAGAACCCATTGGAAGGGTTGCTTCTGTGAGGACCCATTGGAAGGAGTGTTTGAGGACTCTGCCTCCACGATGCTCTCAGAAATAATTTGGAGAAGATTTCACCCAAATTATTAATTTCTGTTGAAACAGCTGGAAGAAGAAGAAGAGTAAAACAATGAAATAAAGATATTTCAAGCCAGTAGCCAGCAAGTCTAGCAATGGTTCCATGTTTGTATTACAGTAAATAGGAGATATTGATTACTATAGATTGATTATGGCTGTCTGTTTCTATAGTGACCAGAAGTAAGGTTATGTTTGAAGCTGTTGGTCAGTAGAAGTGGTTTCATTTTAATTTATCAAATTATAGATGAAAGACAAACTACATACTACTGTTCTGTTCTGACTGACCAGTACCAACTGACTGACCAGTACCATCTGACTGACGGTACCATCTGGCTGACAGTGTTTTACAGTCTGTCAGATGGTACTGGCATTGTTCTTTCTCCTCTGGTCAGTTCTGACCACACAGAGTAGGGGGCCCTGTTGTTGGTGGTACTGTTTTTCATCTAGTCAGTTCTGACCACATAGACCAGGGTTCTCTAAATTAGTCAATGTTGAACCTCATGGTCCAATGTGACAACTCAGAGGGTTGATTGAAGATTTGGGCCAAAACCTGACATTTGTCCAAGAAATAAAATATAAAACACTACCATATAACACAACTTGCCTGGACATGTTTCTGATAAAAATATTAGATTTTATTGTTTCTATATTTTATATTCTCTTTACTGGTTTATATATGTATTTTTCTATATGTCTGATGTCAATGACAGGTCAAGGATATCACATCCAGGAGGATAGTCTGAGGTGGGGTGTCTGAAAGGTTTGGTGGTCTATATTGGGGTGTCTAAAAGGGTTGGTGGTCTATATTGGGGTGTCTAAAAGGTTTGGTGGTCTATATTGGGGTGTCTAAAAGGGTTGGTGGTCTATATTGGGGTGTCTAAAAGGTTTGGTGGTCTATATTGGGGTGTCTAAAAGGGTTGGTGGTCTATATTGGGGTGTCTGAAAGGGTTGGTGGTCTATATTGGGGTGTCTAAAAGGGTTGGTGGTCTATATTGGGGTGTCTGAAAGGGTTGGTGGTCTATATTGGGGTGTCTAAAAGGGTTGGTGGTCTATATTGGGGTGTCTGAAAGGGTTGGTGGTCTATATTGGGGTGTCTAAAAGGGTTGGTGGTCTATATTGGGGTGTCTGAAAGGGTTGGTGGTCTATATTGGGGTGTCTAAAAGGGTTGGTGGTCTATATTGGGGTGTCTGAAAGGGTTGGTGGTCTATATTGGGGTGTCTAAAAGGGTTGGTGGTCTATATTGGGGTGTCTGAAAGGGTTGGTGGTCTATATTGGGATGTCTAAAAGGGTTGGTGGTCTATATTGGGGTGTCTAAAAGGTTTGGTGGTCTATATTGGGGTGTCTAAAAGGTTTGGTGGTCTATATTGGGGTGTCTAAAAGGGTTGGTGGTCTATATTGGGGTGTCTAAAAGAGTTGGTGGTCTATATTGGGGTGTCTAAAAGAGTTGGTGGTCTATATTGGGGTGTCTAAAAGAGTTGGTGGTCTATATTGGGGTGTCTAAAAGAGTTGGTGGACTATATTGGGGTGTCTAAAAGAGTTGGTGGACTATATTGGGGTGTCTAAAAGGGTTGGTGGACTATATTGGGGTGTCTAAAAGAGTTGGTGGTCTATATTGGGGTGTCTAAAAGGGTTGGTGGACTATATTGGGGTGTCTAAAAGGGTTGGTGGTCTATATTGGGGTGTCTAAAAGGGTTGGTGGCTTATATTGGGATGTCTGAAAGGGTTGGTGGTCTATATTGGGGTGTCTAAAAGGGTTGGTGGACTATATTGGGGTGTCTAAAAGGTTTGGTGGTCTATAATGGGATGTCTGAAAGGGTTGGTGGTCTATATTGGGGTGTCTAAAAGAGTTGGTGGTCTATATTGCGGTGTCTAAAAGAGTTGGTGGTCTATATTGGGGTGTCTAAAAGGGTTGGTGGACTATATTGGGGTGTCTAAAAGGGTTGGTGGACTATATTGGGGTGTCTAAAAGGGTTGGTGGACTATATTGGGGTGTCTAAAAGGGTTGGTGGACTATATTGGGGTGTCTAAAAGGGTTGGTGGACTATATTGGGGTGTCTAAAAGGGTTGGTGGACTATATTGGGGTGTCTAAAAGGGTTGGTGGTCTATATTGGGGTGTCTAAAAGGGTTGGTGGTCTATATTGGGGTGTCTAAAAGAGTTGGTGGTCTATATTGGGGTGTCTAAAAGAGTTGGTGGTCTATATTGGGGTGTCTAAAAGGGTTGGTGGTCTATATTGGGGTGTCTAAAAGGGTTGGTGGTCTATATTGGGGTGTCTAAAAGGGTTGGTGGACTATATTGGGGTGTCTGAAAGGGTTGGTGGTCTATATTGGGGTGTCTAAAAGGGTTGGTGGTCTATATTGGGGTGTCTAAAAGGGTTGGTGGTCTATATTGGGGTGTCTAAAAGAGTTGGTGGTCTATATTGGGGTGTCTAAAAGGGTTGCTGGACTATATTGGGGTGTCTAAAAGGGTTGGTGGACTATATTGGGGTGTCTAAAAGGTTTGGTGGTCTATATTGGGATGTCTGAAAGGGTTGGTGGTCTATATTGGGGTGTCTGAAAGGGTTGGTGGTCTATGTTGGGGTGTCTAAAAGGGTTGGTGGACTATATTGGGATGTCTGAAAGGGTTGGTGGTCTATATTGGGGTGTCTGAAAGGGTTGGTGGTCTATGTTGGGGTGTCTGAAAGGGTTGGTGGTCTATATTGGGGTGTCTAAAAGAGTTGGTGGTCTAAATTGGGGTGTCTAAAAGGGTTGGTGGTCTATATTGGGGTGTCTAAAAGGGTTGGTGGTCTATATTGGGGTGTCTAAAAGAGTTGGTGGTCTATATTGGGGTGTCTAAAAGAGTTGGTGGTCTATATTGGGGTGTCTAAAAGAGTTGGTGGTCTATATTGGGGTGTCTAAAAGAGTTGGTGGTCTATATTGGGGTGTCTAAAAGAGTTGGACTATATTGGGGTGTCTAAAAGAGTTGGTGGACTATATTGGGGTGTCTAAAAGGGTTGGTGGACTATATTGGGGTGTCTAAAAGAGTTGGTGGTCTATATTGGGGTGTCTAAAAGGGTTGGTGGACTATATTGGGGTGTCTAAAAGGGTTGGTGGTCTATATTGGGGTGTCTAAAAGAGTTGGTGGACTATATTGGGGTGTCTAAAAGAGTTGGTGGACTATATTGGGGTGTCTAAAAGAGTTGGTGGTCTATATTGGGGTGTCTAAAAGAGTTGGTGGTCTATATTGGGGTGTCTAAAAGAGTTGGTGGTCTATATTGGGGTGTCTAAAAGAGTTGGTGGTCTATATTGGGGTGTCTAAAAGAGTTGGTGGTCTATATTGGGGTGTCTAAAAGAGTTGGTGGTCTATATTGGGGTGTCTAAAAGAGTTGGTGGACTATATTGGGGTGTCTAAAAGAGTTGGTGGTCTATATTGGGGTGTCTAAAAGGGTTGGTGGACTATATTGGGGTGTCTAAAAGGGTTGGTGGTCTATATTGGGATGTCTAAAAGGGTTGGTGGTCTATATTGGGGTGTCTAAAATGTTTGGTGGTCTATATTGGGGTGTCTAAAAGGGTTGGTGGACTATATTGGGGTGTCTAAAAGGGTTGGTGGACTATATTGGGGTGTCTAAAAAGGTTAGTGGACTATATTGGGGTGTCTAAAAGGTTTGGTGGTCTATATTGGGGTGTCTAAAAGGTTTGGTGGTCTATATTGGGGTATCTAAAAGGGTTAGTGGACTATATTGGGGTGTCTAAAAGGTTTGGTGGTCTATATTGGGGTGTCTAAAAGGGTTGGTGGACTATATTGGGATGTCTAAAAGGGTTGGTGGTCTATATTGGGGTGTCTAAAAGGGTTGGTGGTCTATATTGGGGTGTCTAAAAGGGTTGGTGGTCTATATTGGGATGTCTAAAAGGGTTGGTGGTCTATATTGGGGTGTCTAAAAGGTTTGGTGGTCTATATTGGGGTTTCTAAAAGGGTTGGTGGACTATATTGGGGTGTCTAAAAGGTTTGGTGGTCTATAATGGGATGTCTAAAAGGTTTGGTGGTCTATATTGGGGTGTCTAAAAGGGTTGGTGGTCTATATTGGGATGTCTAAAAGGGTTGGTGGTCTATATTGGGGTGTCTAAAAGGGTTGGTGGTCTATATTGGGATGTCTAAAAGGGTTGGTGGTCTATATTGGCCTGTCTAAAAGAGTTGGTGGTCTATATTGGGGTGTCTAAAAGGGTTGGTGGCTTATATTGGGATGTCTGAAAGGGTTGGTGGTCTATATTGGGGTGTCTAAAAGCGTTGGTGGACTATATTGGGGTGTCTAAAAGGTTTGGTGGTCTATAATGGGATGTCTGAAAGGGTTGGTGGTCTATATTGGGGTGTCTAAAAGAGTTGGTGGTCTATATTGCGGTGTCTAAAAGAGTTGGTGGTCTATATTGGGGTGTCTAAAAGGGTTGGTGGACTATATTGGGGTGTCTAAAAGGGTTGGTGGACTATATTGGGGTGTCTAAAAGGGTTGGTGGTCTATATTGGGGTGTCTAAAAGGGTTGGTGGTCTATATTGGGGTGTCTAAAAGAGTTGGTGGTCTATATTGGGGTGTCTAAAAGAGTTGGTGGTCTATATTGGGGTGTCTAAAAGGGTTGGTGGTCTATATGGGGGTGTCTAAAAGGGTTGGTGGTCTATATTGGGGTGTCTAAAAGGGTTGGTGGACTATATTGGGGTGTCTGAAAGGGTTGGTGGTCTATATTGGGGTGTCTAAAAGGGTTGGTGGTCTATATTGGGGTGTCTAAAAGGGTTGGTGGTCTATATTGGGGTGTCTAAAAGAGTTGGTGGTCTATATTGGGGTGTCTAAAAGGGTTGCTGGACTATATTGGGGTGTCTAAAAGGGTTGGTGGACTATATTGGGGTGTCTAAAAGGTTTGGTGGTCTATATTGGGGTGTCTGAAAGGGTTGGTGGTCTATATTGGGGTGTCTAAAAGGGTTGGTGGACTATATTGGGGTGTCTAAAAGGTTTGGTGGACTATATTGGGGTATCTAAAAGGTTTGGTGGTCTATATTGGGATGTCTGAAAGGGTTGGTGGTCTATATTGGGGTGTCTAAAAGGTTTGGTGGTCTATATTGGGGTGTCTAAAAGGGTTGGTGGACTATATTGGGGTGTCTAAAAGGTTTGGTGGTCTATATTGGGGTGTCTAAAAGGGTTGGTGGACTATATTGGGATGTCTAAAAGGGTTGGTGGTCTATATTGGGGTGTCTAAAAGGTTTGGTGGACTATATTGGGATGTCTGAAAGGGTTGGTGGTCTATATTGGGGTGTCTGAAAGGGTTGGTGGTCTATGTTGGGGTGTCTGAAAGGGTTGGTGGTCTATATTGGGGTGTCTAAAAGAGTTGGTGGTCTAAATTGGGGTGTCTAAAAGGGTTGGTGGTCTATATTGGGGTGTCTAAAAGGGTTGGTGGTCTATATTGGGGTGTCTAAAAGAGTTGGTTGTCTATATTGGGGTGTCTAAAAGAGTTGGTGGTCTATATTGGGATGTCTGAAAGGGTTGGTGGACTATATTGGGGTGTCTAAAAGGTTTGGTGGTCTATATTGGGGTGTCTAAAAGAGTTGGTGGTCTATATTGGGGTGTCTAAAAGGGTTGGTGGACTATATTGCGATGTCTGAAAGGGTTGGTGGTCTATATTGGGATGTCTAAAAGGGTTGGTGGTCTATATTGGGGTGTCTAAAAGGGTTGGTGGTCTATATTGGGATGTCTAAAAGGGTTGGTGGTCTATATTGGGGTGTCTAAAAGGTTTGGTGGTCTATATTGGGGTGTCTAAAAGGGTTGGTGGACTATATTGGGGTGTCTAAAAGGTTTGGTGGTCTATATTGGGGTGTCTAAAAGGGTTGGTGGACTATATTGGGATGTCTAAAAGGGTTGGTGGTCTATATTGGGGTGTCTAAAAGGTTTGGTGGTCTATATTGGGGTGTCTAAAAGGGTTGGTGGACTATATTGGGATGTCTAAAAGAGTTGGTGGTCTATATTGGGGTGTCTAAAAGGTTTGGTGGTCTATATTGGGGTGTCTAAAAGAGTTGGTGGTCTATATTGGGGTGTCTAAAAGGGTTGGTGGTCTATATTGGGGTGTCTAAAAGGTTTGGTGGTCTATAATGGGATGTCTGAAAGGGTTGGTGGTCTATATTGGGGTGTCTAAAAGGGTTGGTGGACTATATTGGGGTGTCTAAAAGGTTTGGTGGACTATATTGGGGTATCTAAAAGGTTTGGTGGTCTATATTGGGATGTCTGAAAGGGTTGGTGGTCTATATTGGGGTGTCTAAAAGGGTTGGTGGACTATATTGGGGTGTCTAAAAGGTTTGGTGGACTATATTGGGGTGTCTAAAAGGTTTGGTGGTCTATATTGGGATGTCTGAAAGGGTTGGTGGTCTATATTTGGGTGTCTAAAAGGGTTGGTGGACTATATTGGGGTGTCTAAAAGGTTTGGTGGTCTATATTGGGATGTCTGAAAGGGTTGGTGGACTATATTGGGGTGTCTAAAAGGTTTGGTGGTCTATATTGGGATGTCTGAAAGGTTTGGTGGTCTATATTGGGGTGTCTAAAAGGGTTGGTGGACTATATTGGGGTCTCTAAAAGGTTTGGTGGTCTATAATGGGATGTCTGAAAGGGTTGGTGGTCTATATTGGGGTGTCTAAAAGAGTTGGTGGTCTATATTGGTGTGTCTAAAAGAGTTGGTGGTCTATATTGGGGTGTCTAAAAGGGTTGGTGGACTATATTGGGGTGTCTAAAAGAGTTGGTGGTCTATATTGGGTTGTCTAAAAGGGTTGGTGGTCTATATTGGGGTGTCTAAAAGAGTTGGTGGTCTATATTGGGGTGTCTAAAAGGGTTGGTGGACTATATTGGGGTGTCTAAAAGGGTTGGTGGACTATATTGGGGTGTCTAAAAGGGTTGGTGGACTATATTGGGGTGTCTAAAACGGTTGGTGGTCTATATTGGGGTGTCTAAAAGAGTTGGTGGTCTATATTGGGGTGTCTAAAAGGGTTGGTGGTCTATATTGGGGTGTCTAAAAGAGTTGGTGGTCTATATTGGGGTGTCTAAAAGGGTTGGTGGACTATATTGGGGTGTCTAAAAGGGTTGGTGGACTATATTGGGGTGTCTAAAAGGGTTGGTGGTCTATATTGGGGTGTCTAAAAGGGTTGGTGGTCTATATTGGGGTGTCTAAAAGGGTTGGTGGTCTATATTGGGGTGTCTGAAAGGGTTGGTGGTCTATATTGGGGTGTCTAAAAGAGTTGGTGGTCTATATTGGGGTGTCTAAAAGAGTTGGTGGTCTATATTGGGGTGTCTAAAAGAGTTGGTGGACTATATTGGGGTGTCTAAAAGGGTTGGTGGTCTATATTGGGGTGTCTAAAAGGGTTGGTGGTCTATATTGGGGTGTCTAAAAGGTTTGGTGGTCTATAATGGGATGTCTGAAAGGGTTGGTGGTCTATATTGGGGTGTCTAAAAGAGTTGGTGGTCTATATTGGGATGTCTGAAAGGGTTGGTGGACTATATTGGGGTGTCTAAAAGGTTTGGTGGTCTATATTGGTGTGTCTACAAGAGTTGGCGGTCTATATTGGGGTGTCTAAAAGGGTTGGTGGACTATATTGGGATGTCTGAAAGGGTTGGTGGTTTATATTGGGATGTCTAAAAGGTTTGGTGGTCTATATTGGGGTGTCTAAAAGGGTTGGTGGACTATATTGGGGTGTCTAAAAGGTTTGGTGGTCTATAATGGGATGTCTAAAAGGTTTGGTGGTCTATATTGGGGTGTCTAAAAGAGTTGGTGGTCTATATTGGGGTGTCTAAAAGGGTTGGTGGTCTATATTGGGGTGTCTAAAAGGTTTGGTGGTCTATAATGGGATGTCTGAAAGGGTTGGTGGACTATATTGGGGTGTCTAAAAGGTTTGGTGGACTATATTGGGGTGTCTAAAAGGTTTGGTGGTCTATATTGGGATGTCTGAAAGGGTTGGTGGTCTATATTGGGGTGTCTAAAAGGGTTGGTGGACTATATTGGGGTGTCTAAAAGGTTTGGTGGACTATATTGGTGTGTCTAAAAGGTTTGGTGGTCTATATTGGGATGTCTGAAAGGGTTGGTGGTCTATATTGGGATGTCTGAAAGGGTTGATGGACTATATTGGGGTGTCTAAAAGGTTTGGTGGTCTATATTGGGATGTCTGAAAGGGTTGGTGGTCTATATTGGGGTGTCTAAAAGGGTTGGTGGACTATATTGGGGTGTCTAAAAGGTTTGGTGGTCTATAATGGGATGTCTGAAAGGGTTGGTGGTCTATATTGGGGTGTCTAAAAGAGTTGGTGGTCTATATTGGGGTGTCTAAAAGAGTTGGTGGTCTATATTGGGGTGTCTAAAAGGGTTGGTGGACTATATTGGGGTGTCTAAAAGGTTTGGTGGTCTATAATGGGATGTCTAAAAGGTTTGGTGGTCTATATTGGGGTGTCTAAAAGAGTTGGTGGTCTATATTGGGATGTCTAAAAGGGTTGGTGGTCTATATTGGGGTGTCTAAAAGGGTTGGTGGTCTATATTGGGATGTCTAAAAGGGTTGGTGGTCTATATTGGGGTGTCTAAAAGAGTTGGTGGTCTATATTGGGGTGTCTAAAAGGGTTGGTGGCTTATATTGGGATGTCTGAAAGGGTTGGTGGTCTATATTGGGGTGTCTAAAAGGGTTGGTGGACTATATTGGGGTGTCTAAAAGGTTTGGTGGTCTATAATGGGATGTCTGAAAGGGTTGGTGGTCTATATTGGGGTGTCTAAAAGAGTTGGTGGTCTATATTGCGGTGTCTAAAAGAGTTGGTGGTCTATATTGGGGTGTCTAAAAGGGTTGGTGGACTATATTGGGGTGTCTAAAAGGGTTGGTGGACTATATTGGGGTGTCTAAAAGGGTTGGTGGTCTATATTGGGGTGTCTAAAAGGGTTGGTGGTCTATATTGGGGTGTCTAAAAGAGTTGGTGGTCTATATTGGGGTGTCTAAAAGAGTTGGTGGTCTATATTGGGGTGTCTAAAAGGGTTGGTGGTCTATATTGGGGTGTCTAAAAGGGTTGGTGGTCTATATTGGGGTGTCTAAAAGGGTTGGTGGACTATATTGGGGTGTCTGAAAGGGTTGGTGGTCTATATTGGGGTGTCTAAAAGGGTTGGTGGTCTATATTGGGGTGTCTAAAAGGGTTGGTGGTCTATATTGGGGTGTCTAAAAGAGTTGGTGGTCTATATTGGGGTGTCTAAAAGGGTTGCTGGACTATATTGGGGTGTCTAAAAGGGTTGGTGGACTATATTGGGGTGTCTAAAAGGTTTGGTGGTCTATATTGGGATGTCTGAAAGGGTTGGTGGTCTATATTGGGGTGTCTAAAAGGGTTGGTGGACTATATTGGGATGTCTGAAAGGGTTGGTGGTCTATATTGGGGTGTCTGAAAGGGTTGGTGGTCTATGTTGGGGTGTCTGAAAGGGTTGGTGGCCTATATTGGGGTGTCTAAAAGAGTTGGTGGTCTAAATTGGGGTGTCTAAAAGGGTTGGTGGTCTATATTGGGGTGTCTAAAAGGGTTGGTGGTCTATATTGGGGTGTCTAAAAGAGTTGGTGGTCTATATTGGGGTGTCTAAAAGAGTTGGTGGTCTATATTGGGATGTCTGAAAGGGTTGGTGGACTATATTGGGGTGTCTAAAAGGTTTGGTGGTCTATATTGGGGTGTCTGAAAGGGTTGGTGGTCTATATTGGGATGTCTAAAAGGGTTGGTGGTCTATATTGGGGTGTCTAAAAGGGTTGGTGGTCTATATTGGGATGTCTAAAAGGGTTGGTGGTCTATATTGGGGTGTCTAAAAGGTTTGGTGGTCTATATTGGGGTGTCTAAAAGGGTTGGTGGACTATATTGGGGTGTCTAAAAGGTTTGGTGGTCTATATTGGGGTGTCTAAAAGGGTTGGTGGACTATATTGGGATGTCTAAAAGGGTTGGTGGTCTATATTGGGGTGTCTAAAAGGTTTGGTGGTCTATATTGGGGTGTCTAAAAGGGTTGGTGGACTATATTGGGATGTCTAAAAGAGTTGGTGGTCTATATTGGCGTGTCTAAAAGGTTTGGTGGTCTATATTGGGGTGTCTAAAAGAGTTGGTGGTCTATATTGGGGTGTCTAAAAGGGTTGGTGGTCTATATTGGGGTGTCTAAAAGGTTTGGTGGTCTATAATGGGATGTCTGAAAGGGTTGGTGGTCTATATTGGGGTGTCTAAAAGGGTTGGTGGACTATATTGGGGTGTCTAAAAGGTTTGGTGGACTATATTGGGGTATCTAAAAGGTTTGGTGGTCTATATTGGGATGTCTGAAAGGGTTGGTGGTCTATATTGGGGTGTCTAAAAGGGTTGGTGGACTATATTGGGGTGTCTAAAAGGTTTGGTGGACTATATTGGGGTGTCTAAAAGGTTTGGTGGTCTATATTGGGATGTCTGAAAGGGTTGGTGGTCTATATTTGGGTGTCTAAAAGGGTTGGTGGACTATATTGGGGTGTCTAAAAGGTTTGGTGGTCTATATTGGGATGTCTGAAAGGGTTGGTGGTCTATATTGGGATGTCTGAAAGGGTTGGTGGACTATATTGGGGTGTCTAAAAGGTTTGGTGGTCTATATTGGGATGTCTGAAAGGGTTGGTGGTCTATATTGGGGTGTCTAAAAGGGTTGGTGGACTATATTGGGGTGTCTAAAAGGTTTGGTGGTCTATAATGGGATGTCTGAAAGGGTTGGTGGTCTATATTGGGGTGTCTAAAAGAGTTGGTGGTCTATATTGGGGTGTCTAAAAGAGTTGGTGGTCTATATTGGGGTGTCTAAAAGGGTTGGTGGACTATATTGGGGTGTCTAAAAGGGTTGGTGGACTATATTGGGGTGTCTAAAAGAGTTGGTGGTCTATATTGGGGTGTCTAAAAGGGTTGGTGGTCTATATTGGGGTGTCTAAAAGAGTTGGTGGTCTATATTGGGGTGTCTAAAAGGGTTGGTGGACTATATTGGGGTGTCTAAAAGGGTTGGTGGACTATATTGGGGTGTCTAAAAGGGTTGGTGGACTATATTGGGGTGTCTAAAAGGGTTGGTGGTCTATATTGGGGTGTCTAAAAGAGTTGGTGGTCTATATTGGGGTGTCTAAAAGGGTTGGTGGTCTATATTGGGGTGTCTAAAAGAGTTGGTGGTCTATATTGGGGTGTCTAAAAGGGTTGGTGGACTATATTGGGGTGTCTAAAAGGGTTGGTGGACTATATTGGGGTGTCTAAAAGGGTTGGTGGTCTATATTGGGGTGTCTAAAAGGGTTGGTGGTCTATATTGGGGTGTCTAAAAGGGTTGGTGGTCTATATTGGGGTGTCTGAAAGGGTTGGTGGTCTATATTGGGGTGTCTAAAAGAGTTGGTGGTCTATATTGGGGTGTCTAAAAGAGTTGGTGGTCTATATTGGGGTGTCTAAAAGAGTTGGTGGACTATATTGGGGTGTCTAAAAGGGTTGGTGGTCTATATTGGGGTGTCTAAAAGGGTTGGTGGTCTATATTGGGGTGTCTAAAAGGTTTGGTGGTCTATAATGGGATGTCTGAAAGGGTTGGTGGTCTATATTGGGGTGTCTAAAAGAGTTGGTGGTCTATATTGGGATGTCTGAAAGGGTTGGTGGACTATATTGGGGTGTCTAAAAGGTTTGGTGGTCTATATTGGTGTGTCTACAAGAGTTGGCGGTCTATATTGGGGTGTCTAAAAGGGTTGGTGGACTATATTGGGATGTCTGAAAGGGTTGGTGGTTTATATTGGGATGTCTAAAAGGTTTGGTGGTCTATATTGGGGTGTCTAAAAGGGTTGGTGGACTATATTGGGGTGTCTAAAAGGTTTGGTGGTCTATAATGGGATGTCAAAAGGTTTGGTGGTCTATATTGGGGTGTCTAAAAGAGTTGGTGGTCTATATTGGGGTGTCTAAAAGGGTTGGTGGTCTATATTGGGGTGTCTAAAAGGTTTGGTGGTCTATAATGGGATGTCTGAAAGGGTTGGTGGACTATATTGGGGTGTCTAAAAGGTTTGGTGGACTATATTGGGGTGTCTAAAAGGTTTGGTGGTCTATATTGGGATGTCTGAAAGGGTTGGTGGTCTATATTGGGGTGTCTAAAAGGGTTGGTGGACTATATTGGGGTGTCTAAAAGGTTTGGTGGACTATATTGGTGTGTCTAAAAGGTTTGGTGGTCTATATTGGGATGTCTGAAAGGGTTGGTGGTCTATATTGGGATGTCTGAAAGGGTTGATGGACTATATTGGGGTGTCTAAAAGGTTTGGTGGTCTATATTGGGATGTCTGAAAGGGTTGGTGGTCTATATTGGGGTGTCTAAAAGGGTTGGTGGACTATATTGGGGTGTCTAAAAGGTTTGGTGGTCTATAATGGGATGTCTGAAAGGGTTGGTGGTCTATATTGGGGTGTCTAAAAGAGTTGGTGGTCTATATTGGGGTGTCTAAAAGAGTTGGTGGTCTATATTGGGGTGTCTAAAAGGGTTGGTGGTCTATATTGGGGTGTCTAAAAGGGTTGGTGGACTATATTGGGGTGTCTAAAAGGGTTGGTGGACTATATTGGGGTGTCTAAAAGGGTTGGTGGACTATATTGGGGTGTCTAAAAGGGTTGTTGGACTATATTGGGGTGTCTAAAAGGGTTGGTGGACTATATTGGGGTGTCTAAAAGAGTTGGTGGTCTATATTGGGGTGTCTAAAAGAGTTGGTGGTCTATATTGGGGTGTCTAAAAGGGTTGGTGGTCTATATTGGGGTGTCTAAAAGAGTTGGTGGTCTATATTGGGGTGTCTAAAAGAGTTGGTGGTCTATATTGGGGTGTCTAAAAGGGTTGGTGGTCTATATTGGGGTGTCTAAAAGGGTTGGTGGTCTATATTGGGGTGTCTAAAAGAGTTGGTGGTCTATATTGGGGTGTCTAAAAGGGTTGGTGGTCTATATTGGGGTGTCTAAAAGAGTTGGTGGTCTATATTGGGGTGTCTAAAAGGTTTGGTGGTCTATATTGGGGTGTCTAAAAGAGTTGGTGGTCTATATTGGGGTGTCTAAAAGGGTTGGTGGACTATATTGGGGTGTCTAAAAGGGTTGGTGGACTATATTGGGGTGTCTAAAAGAGTTGGTGGTCTATATTGGGGTGTCTAAAAGGGTTGGTGGTCTATATTGGGGTGTCTAAAAGAGTTGGTGGTCTATATTGGGGTGTCTAAAAGGGTTGGTGGTCTATATTGGGGTGTCTAAAAGAGTTGGTGGTCTATATTGGGGTGTCTAAAAGGTTTGGTGGTCTATATTGGGGTGTCTAAAAGAGTTGGTGGTCTATATTGGGGTGTCTAAAAGGGTTGGTGGACTATATTGGGGTGTCTAAAAGGTTTGGTGGTCTATATTGGGATGTCTGAAAGGGTTGGTGGTCTATATTGGGGTGTCTAAAAGAGTTGGTGGTCTATATTGGGGTGTCTAAAAGGTTTGGTGGTCTATATTGGGGTGTCTAAAAGAGTTGGTGGTCTATATTGGGGTGTCTAAAAGGGTTGGTGGACTATATTGGGGTGTCTAAAAGGTTTGGTGGTCTATATTGGGATGTCTGAAAGGGTTGGTGGTCTATATTGGGGTGTCTAAAAGAGTTGGTGGTCTATATTGGGGTGTCTAAAAGGGTTGGTGGACTATATTGGGGTGTCTAAAAGGTTTGGTGGTCTATAATGGGATGTCTGAAAGGGTTGGTGGTCTATATTGGGGTGTCTAAAAGAGTTGGTGGTCTATATTGGGGTGTCTAAAAGAGTTGGTGGTCTATATTGGGGTGTCTAAAAGGGTTGGTGGACTATATTGGGGTGTCTAAAAGGTTTGGTGGTCTATATTGGGATGTCTGAAAGGGTTGGTGGTTTTTACTAAAATTTACTAAAATTATCTCATAACTAAAATAGTAATTTAACATATGGCTATGAAACAAAATTATGTTGGGAGATTTCTATTTAAATACAAACCCTTTAAAATAAGTTGCTTTATTTTATAGAACCAGAGCTGGTTTGGGGGCAGGTTGGTATCAAAAGGGTTTAACAGTGTTACAACTGACTTTCCCCCTACTACAGCAGAGGGAAGGGTTACTATGATAGTTTTTCTATATGTGTTCTATGTAAATAGATCTTCTTCACTGTGATATGGAACTTATTGTTATATTGCTATCAGTGACTTTAAAATAGATTGGTATTTACAGAGTATTTTAGAAGTTGGTTAGAGATTCTACATGATATTGAGTTGGTATATTTTATCTGATTCACTGCGTAACATTTCAGGGAACAGTAATGTAACATACTTCAATTGATTGCATTGACTAAAAGATATTCCGATGTGCAGCCAAATATGGTTGCTTCTATGTAGACACTAAATCTGTTCACTGCAGCAGCATCACTTGTATACTACTTTTCCCACTTGGTCATGGGTGACAACAGTCCTCAAACACTCATTCTAGTGGGTCCTGTCAGAAGCAACCATCTCCAATTGATACAGCTGGATCGCCAAGTGTAACCAGCCAACCTCATAGATGTTATCCAACTATCTTGCTCAGGGTCTACTCCTGGATCTCCTGCCAGTTAGTTTTGCCCATAAAATCTGTCCAGTGATTCTTTCTTGAGACATTCTAACCACATGCCCGTAGTATCACAGTTGTGATTTCTCAATTCAGGAAAGTAGCAGCTCTTATACAATCTTTAAAAGAGGTTGTAATAATATTTAATATCCTAAATCTTTAGGTTAACCCGTTGATGGCCACATTTCTAATGAAATACTCTATTTTAATTAATTAATGAAAAATTTTGAGGGATTTACTAAAATTATTATTTCATTAGTGAGATAGTAACTTAATATAAGGTTCTTATATAAAATTATGTTGGAAGATTTTAATTTAAATTGGAAATCATTAAAATGGGTGGTTTTATTTCATAGAACCAGAGCAGGTTTTGGTCAGGCTGGTAACAACGGGTTAACATGTCTCAACACACTGGACTATGTTAGAATAAATCAATTCACACTAACTTGTTTGACAACAAAACACTTTTTTACCACGTACATATTTTTCTTTTCTCAAGGCCCATTAATTAATCTTAATTGTTCAAGCCTCATTAAATAACTGACCTTCAGAATTGCCTGGCCTATTTATTGACCTTAACTCATGTTATATCAGTGGCAAGGTCTTGTTTGTCAAATGGCCAAATGCAGTAAATCATATTTTTCCTACTAAAAACATGTCATTAGATGTTAAGATATATTAAAATAACTAAAACGGTAATTATTTATATATATATATATATTTATATATATTTATATTTATATTTATATATATATATATATAGATATATTTATATATAAATATATTTATATTTATATATATATATATATATATATATATATATATATATATATATACAAATGGAAGTTTAGTAAAATCAAAGTTTTGGCAGTAGCCAAACTAACGATATATATAATTAGGAATGTGCAGCAAAGGACTCGATAAGGCTGTGTCACCTTAGAGTAATAATATACATTAGTAGCTTGACAAATTGAAGACTGTGACCGGTGAACCCAGCCACATGATACCAAAGCAACGAAAAAACCAATCAAGCCTTGATATATATATATATATATATATCATCATCACCGTTTTATGTCCGTTCTTCCATGCTAGCATGGGTTAGACAGGTTGTGCTGTTGTGGGCAGTGTCCAGTCGGCTGACCTTGTCTTGCTCATACAGAAACTGATTCTGGCTTGATTTCTACAGCTGGATGCCCTTCCTAACACCAACCTCATTTACAGTGAGTGCTGGGTGCTTTTTTGTCGTGGCACCTCCACGACCAGTTTGCAGTGGAATGATAGGGACCCCAGTCCCTATCATCTCATTTCTACAGCTGAGTAAACTGGAGCAATGTGAAATAAAGTGTCTTGCTCAAGGAAACAACACATCACCTGGTCCAAGAATTGAACTCACAACCTTTCGATATACATACATACATATATATATATATATATGTATATATACATATATATATGTATATATATATATATATATATATATATATATATATATATAGTAATAATAATAAATTAGAAGACTAAAATCCAAAGAGGGCTCGATAAGGATAAATATATATCAAATATATAAGAACCGTTTTTTGAAATATTCACTTCTGCGTTCACAGATTGACTTTTTTAGTTTCAGAAGATCCCGTTAAGGGTGAAAGCAGCGATTCTTTGCTTAAACTTTAATCTGTTATTTTTAATAAATATATATATATATATGTATATGATGATGATGTATGTAGTGACAGCTGAGAGAAAAGAGTACTCAATACCGAAGTAGAGTTTAGACAAGACTTCTACACATTTATGTATAAACAAAAAAACATAATATCATAAATTTACATTTCCTGGGAATTTCTCACTCAAAACCTAAATAAAGCTGTCTTATTGTTGAATACTTCTCACAGATATTGTGTAGAAGTTTGGTAAAGTTACATAGTTTCAGCTTTTAGTAAATGAACATGGGGGTAGTGTGTGAGAGAGAGACAGTGTTTTATATCCATGTGTATGTATCTCACTTCCATGTGTGCGTATGTGTCACATTGATATAATGTAAGGACTTTAATACGTAATATATTGTTAGATAATCACAGACTCTGGGGAGGGAGGGGGGTTACTTGATTAAATTACCCCCAGTACATGACTGGTGATGGTGGTGGTGATCTAATGATGACGGTAATTGACTCCCTATATAATTAAAACAGCAATTAACCAGTGAATAAATGTGTATGTATGTTGTATGTATGTATATATGTGGGTATGTATGTATTTATATATAAAATCACCATCATTATCCTTTAATGTCTATTTTCTATGTTTTCATGGGTTAGATGGGCTCCACTTTTGGTTTGGTATCCTCCTAACACCAACTACTTTACAGAGTGTACTGGGAGCATTTTATCCTGACCCCAGCATGACCACACTACAGGGTAGTCCAGATGATTTACCATCTTAGTGTGTAACATGGATGCTTTTTGTCATGGCACCAGCACTGCCACTTTACAGAGTCGACAAGATTTATCCAAGGCACCAGCCCTACCTCATTGCAATGCTAAGGGGTTAGGTGATGACAAAGGAACGTGGAGAGATACTGTGCTGAAAAGGCCCTGTCCAACCCATGCAAGCGTGGAAAAATGGACGTAAAAACATTAACGATAAACTTTCTCTTGCGAAAGATGTCTTTTCTCTCTCAAAATCATAGGTTTCCAAACTAATAATTCATAAAATAACAGCCATTGTTTGGTTCTGTCTTGTCACAACTCTAAGGCAATCTTTCTCTAAGAATTTTCAGAATTACTCATACTTACCATTATTTTCATCAAAGAGATAATATCTTGTGATTAAATAATCTGAATTGTTATATATCTTGTTGTCTGACCTACTAGTGTAGATATATAGTCTATATTGTTATAGTCTGACCTACTAGTGTAGATATATAGTCTATATTGTTATATTACTGACCTACTAGTGTAAATATATAGTCTATATTGTTATAGTCTGACCTACTAGTGTAGATATATAGTCTATATTGTTATATGGTCTGACCTACTAGTGGAGATATATAGTCTATATTGTTATAGTATGACCTACTAGTGTAGATATACAGTCTATATTGTTATATAGTCTGATCTACTAGTGTAGATATATAGTCTATATTGTTATATAGTCTGATCTACTAGTGTAGGTATATAGTCTATATTGTTATATGGTCTGACCTACTAGTGTAGATATATAGTCTATATTGTTATATTACTGACCTACTAGTGTAGATATATAGTCTATATTGTTATATAGTCTGATCTACTAGTGTAGATATATAGTCTATATTGTTATAGTCTGACCTACTAGTGTAGATATATAGTCTATATTGTTATAGTCTGATCTACTAGTGTAGATATATAGTCTGACCTACTAGTGTAGATATATAGTCTATATTGTTATATTACTGACCTACTAGTGTAGATATATAGTCTATATTGTTATAGTCTGATCTACTAGTGTAGATATATAGTCTATATTGTTATATAGTCTGACCTACTAGTGTAGGTATATAGTCTATATTGTTATATAGTCTGACCTACCAGTGTAGATATATAGTCTATATTGTTATAGTCTGATCTACTAGTGTAGATATATAGTCTATATTGTTATAGTCTGATCTACTAGTGTAAATATATAGTCTATATTGTTATATAGTCTGACCTACTAGTGTAGATATATAGTCTATATTGTTATATTGTCTGATCTACTAGTGTAGATATATAGTCTATATTGTTATAGTTTGACCTACTAGTGTAGATATATAGTCTATATTGTTATATTACTGACCTACTAGTGTAGATATATAGTCTATATTGTTATATAGTCTGACCTACTAGTGTAGATATATAGTCTGACCTACTAGTGTAGATATATAGTCTATATTGTTATATTGTCTGATCTACTAGTGTAGATATATAGTCTATATTGTTATATAGTCTGACCTACTAGTGTAGATATATGGTCTATATTGTTATAGTCTGATCTACTAGTGTAGATATATAGTCTGACCTACTAGTGTAGATATATTGTCTATATTGTTATATAGTCTGACATACTAGTGTAGATATATAGTCTATATTGTTATATAGTCTGATATACTAGTGTAGATATATAGTCTATATTGTTATATAGTCTGACCTACTAGTGTAGATATATAGACTATATTGTTATATTACTGACCTACTAGTGTAGATATATAGTCTATATTGTTATATTACTGACCTACTAGTGTAGATATATAGACTATATTGTTATATAGTCTGATCTACTAGTGTAGGTATATAGTCTATATTGTTATAGTCTGACCTACTAGTGTAGATATATAGTCTATATTGTTATATAGTCTGACCTACTAGTGTAGATATATAGTCTATATTGTTATATAGTATGACCTACTAGTGTAGATATATAGTCTATATTGTTATAGTCTGACCTACCAGTGTAGATATATAGTCTATATTGTTATATTGTCTGATCTACTAGTGTAGATATATAGTCTATATTGTTATAGTCTGACCTACTAGTGTAGATATATAGTCTATATTGTTATATAGTCTGATCTACTAGTGTAGATATATAGTCTATATTGTTATAGAGTCTAATATACTAGTGTAGATATATAGTCTATATTGTTATAGTCTGACCTACTAGTGTAGATATATAGTCTATATTATATAGTCTGACCTACTAGTGTAGATATATAGTCTATATTGTTATATAGTCTGACCTACTAGTGTAGATATATAGTCTGACCTACTAGTGTAGATATATAGTCTATATTGTCTGATCTACTAGTGTAGATATATAGTCTATATTGTTATATAGTCTGACCTACTAGTGTAGATATATGGTCTATATTGTTATAGTCTGATCTACTAGTGTAGATATATAGTCTGACCTACTAGTGTAGATATATAGTCTATATTGTTATATAGTCTGACCTACTAGTGTAGATATATAGTCTATATTGTTATATAGTCTGATATACTAGTGTAGATATATAGTCTATATTGTTATATTACTGACCTACTAGTGTAGATATATAGTCTATATTGTTATAGTCTGACCTACTAGTGTAGATATATAGTCTATATTGTTATATTACTGACCTACTAGTGTAGATATATAGTCTATATTGTTATAGTCTGACCTACTAGTGTAGATATATAGTCTATATTGTTATATTACTGACCTACTAGTGTAGATATATAGTCTATATTGTTATAGTCTGACCTACTAGTGTAGATAGATAGTCTATATTGTTATAGTCTGACCTACTAGTGTAGATATATAGTCTATATTGTTATAGTCTGACCTACTAGTGTAGATATATAGTCTATATTATATAGTCTGACCTACTAGTGTAGATATATAGTCTATATTGTTATAGTCTGACCTACTAGTGTAGATATATAGTCTATATTGTTATAGTCTGACCTACTAGTGTAGATATATAGTCTGACCTACTAGTGTAGATATATAGTCTATATTGTTATAGTCTGACCTACTAGTGTAGATATATAGTCTATATTGTTATAGTCTGACCTACTAGTGTAGATATATAATCTATATTATATAGTCTGACCTACTAGTGTAGATATATAGTCTATATTGTTATAGTCTGACCTACTAGTGTAGATATATAGTCTATATTGTTATAGTCTGACCTACTAGTGTAGATATATAGTCTATATTGTTATATTCTGACCTACTAGTGTAGATATATAGTCTATATTGTTATATTCTGACCTACTAGTGTAGATATATAGTCTATATTGTTATATTACTGACCTACTAGTGTAGATATATAGTCTATATTGTTATAGTCTGACCTACTAGTGTAGATATATAGACTATATTGTTATATTACTGACCTACTAGTGTAGATATATAGTCTATATTGTTATAGTCTGAGCTACTAGTGTAGATAGATAGTCTATATTGTTATTGTCTGACCTACTAGTGTAGATATATAGTCTATATTGTTATAGTCTGACCTACTAGTGTAGATATATAGTCTGACCTACTAGTGTAGATATATAGTCTATATTGTTATATAGTCTGTACTACTAGTGTAGATATATAGTCTATATTGTTATATTACTGACCTACCAGTGTAGATATATAGTCTATATTGTTATATTACTGACCTACTAGTGTAGATATATAGACTATATTGTTATATAGTCTGATCTACTAGTGTAGGTATATAGTCTATATTGTTATAGTCTGACCTACTAGTGTAGATATATAGTCTATATTGTTATATTACTGACCTACTAGTGTAGATATATAGACTATATTGTTATATAGTCTGATCTACTAGTGTAGGTATATAGTCTATATTGTTATAGTCTGACCTACTAGTGTAGATATATAGTCTATATTGTTATATTACTGACCTACTAGTGTAGATATATAGACTATATTGTTATATAGTCTGATCTACTAGTGTAGGTATATAGTCTATATTGTTATAGTCTGACCTACTAGTGTAGATATATAGTCTATATTGTTATATAGTCTGACCTACTAGTGTAGATATATAGTCTATATTGTTATATAGTATGACCTACTAGTGTAGATATATAGTCTATATTGTTATAGTCTGACCTACCAGTGTAGATATATAGTCTATATTGTTATATTGTCTGATCTACTAGTGTAGATATATAGTCTATATTGTTATAGTCTGACCTACTAGTGTAGATATATAGTCTATATTGTTATAGTCTGACCTACTAGTGTAGATATGTAGTCTATATTGTTATAGTCTGACCTACTAGTGTAGATATATAGTCTATATTGTTATAGTCTGACCTACTAGTGTAGATATGTAGTCTATATTGTTATAGTCTGACCTACTAGTGTAGATATATAGTCTATATTGTTATAGTCTGACCTACTAGTGTAGATATATAGTCTATATTATATAGTCTGACCTACTAGTGTAGATATATAGTCTATATTGTTATAGTCTGACCTACTAGTGTAGATATATAGTCTATATTGTTATATTACTGACCTACTAGTGTAGATATATAGTCTATATTGTTATAGTCTGACCTACTAGTGTAGATATATAGTCTATATTGTTATAGTCTGACCTACTAGTGTAGATATATAGTCTATATTATATAGTCTGACCTACTAGTGTAGATATATAGTCTATATTGTTATATTGTCTGATCTACTAGTGTAGATATATAGTCTATATTGTTATATAGTCTGACCTACTAGTGTAGATATATGGTCTATATTGTTATAGTCTGATCTACTAGTGTAGATATATAGTCTGACCTACTAGTGTAGATATATAGTCTATATTGTTATATAGTCTGACCTACTAGTGTAGATATATAGTCTATATTGTTATATAGTCTGATATACTAGTGTAGATATATAGTCTATATTGTTATATAGTCTGACCTACTAGTGTAGATATATAGATTATATTGCTATATTATTGACCTACTAGTGTAGATATATAGTCTATGTTGTTATATAGTCTGACCTACTAGTGTAGATATATAGTCTATATTGTTATATTACTGACCTACTAGTGTAGAGATATAGACTATATTGTTATATAGTCTGATCTACTAGTGTAGGTATATAGTCTATATTGTTATAGTCTGACCTACTAGTGTAGATATATAGTCTATATTATATAGTCTGACCTACTAGTGTAGATATATAGTCTATATTGTTATATAGTCTGACCTACTAGTGTAGATATATAGTCTGACCTACTAGTGTAGATATATAGTCTATATTGTTATATTGTCTGATCTACTAGTGTAGATATATAGTCTATATTGTTATATAGTCTGACCTACTAGTGTAGATATATGGTCTATATTGTTATAGTCTGATCTACTAGTGTAGATATATAGTCTGACCTACTAGTGTAGATATATAGTCTATATTGTTATATAGTCTGACCTACTAGTGTAGATATATAGTCTATATTGTTATATAGTCTGATATACTAGTGTAGATATATAGTCTATATTGTTATATAGTCTGACCTACTAGTGTAGATATATAGACTATATTGCTATATTACTGACCTACTAGTGTAGATATATAGTCTATGTTGTTATATAGTCTGACCTACTAGTGTAGATATATAGTCTATATTGTTATATTACTGACCTACTAGTGTAGAGATATAGACTATATTGTTATATAGTCTGATCTACTAGTGTAGATATATAGTCTATATTGTTATAGTCTGACCTACCAGTGTAGATATATAGTCTATATTGTTATATTGTCTGATCTACTAGTGTAGATATATAGTCTATATTGTTATAGTCTGACCTACTAGTGTAGATATATAGTCTATATTGTTATATAGTCTGATCTACTAGTGTAGATATATAGTCTATATTGTTATACAGTCTGATATACTAGTGTAGATATATAGTCTATATGGTTATAGTCTGACCTACTAGTGTAGATATATAGTCTATATTGTTATAGTCTGACCTACTAGTGTAGATATATAGTCTATATTGTTATAGTCTGATCTACTAGTGTAGATATATAGTCTATATTGTTATAGTCTGACCTACTAGTGTAGATATATAGTCTATATTGTTATAGTCTGACCTACTAGTGTAGATATATAGTCTATATTGTTATAGTCTGACCTACTAGTGTAGATGTATAGTCTATATTATATAGTCTGAACTACTAGTGTAGATATATAGTCTATATTGTTATATAGTCTGATCTACTAGTGTAGATATATAGTCTATATTGTTATATTACTGACCTACTAGTGTAGATATATAGTCTATATTGTTATAGTCTGACCTACTAGTGTAGATATATAGTCTATATTGTTATATTACTGACCTACTAGTGTAGATATATAGTCTATATTGTTATAGTCTGACCTACTAGTGTAGATATATAGTCTATATTGTTATATTACTGACCTACTAGTGTAGATATATAGTCTATATTGTTATAGTCTGACCTACTAGTGTAGATATATAGTCTATATTGTTATAGTCTGACCTACTAGTGTAGATATATAGTCTATATTGTTATATTCTGACCTACTAGTGTAGATATATAGTCTATATTTTTATATTACTGACCTACTAGTGTAGATATATAGTCTATATTGTTATAGTCTGACCTACTAGTGTAGATATATAGTCTATATTGTTATATTACTGACCTACTAGTGTAGATATATAGTCTATATTGTTATAGTCTGACCTACTAGTGTAGATAGATAGTCTATATTGTTATAGTCTGACCTACTAGTGTAGATATATAGTCTGACCTACTAGTGTAGATATATAGTCTATATTGTTATATTACTGACCTACTAGTGTAGATATATAGTCTATATTGTTATATAGTCTGACCTACTAGTGTAGATATATAGTCTATATTGTTATATTACTGACCTACTAGTGTAGATATATAGACTATATTGTTATATAGTCTGATCTACTAGTGTAGGTATATAGTCTATATTGTTATAGTCTGACCTACTAGTGTAGATATATAGTCTATATTGTTATATAGTCTGACCTACTAGTGTAGATATATAGTCTATATTGTTATATAGTATGACCTACTAGTGTAGATATATAGTCTATATTGTTATAGTCTGACCTACCAGTGTAGATATATAGTCTATATTGTTATATTGTCTGATCTACTAGTGTAGATATATAGTCTATATTGTTATAGTCTGACCTACTAGTGTAGATATATAGTCTATATTGTTATATAGTCTGATCTACTAGTGTAGATATATAGTCTATATTGTTATACAGTCTGATATACTAGTGTAGATATATAGTCTATATTGTTATAGTCTGACCTACTAGTGTAGATATATAGTCTATATTTTAATAGTCTGACCTACTAGTGTAGATATATAGTCTATATTGTTATAGTCTGATCTACTAGTGGAGATATATAGTCTATATTGTTATAGTCTGACCTACTAGTGTAGATATATAGTCTATATTGTTATAGTCTGACCTACTAGTGTAGATATATAGTCTATATTGTTATAGTCTGACCTACTAGTGTAGATATATAGTCTATATTATATAGTCTGACCTACTAGTGTAGATATATAGTCTATATTGTTATAGTCTGACCTACTAGTGTAGATATATAGTCTATATTGTTATAGTCTGACCTACTAGTGTAGATATATAGTCTATATTGTTATATTCTGACCTACTAGTGTAGATATATAGTCTATATTGTTATATTACTGACCTACTAGTGTAGATAGATAGTCTATATTGTTATAGTCTGACCTACTAGTGTAGATATATAGTCTATATTGTTATAGTCTGACCTACTAGTGTAGATATATAATCTATATTGTTATAGTCTGACCTACTAGTGTAGATATATAGTCTATATTGTTATAGTCTGACCTACAAGTGTAGATATATAGTCTGACCTACAAGTGTAGATATATAGTCTATATTGTTATATAGTCTGTACTACTAGTGTAGATATATAGTCTGACCTACTAGTGTAGATATATAGTCTATATTGTTATATAGTCTGACCTACTAGTGTAGATATATAGTCTATATTGTTATATAGTCTGATATACTAGTGTAGATATATAGTCTATATTGTTATATAGTCTGACCTACTAGTGTAGATATATAGACTATATTGTTATATTACTGACCTACTAGTGTAGATATATAGTCTATATTGTTATATAGTCTGACCTACTAGTGTAGATATATAGTCTATATTGTTATATTACTGACCTACTAGTGTAGATATATAGACTATATTGTTATATAGTCTGATCTACTAGTGTAGGTATATAGTCTATATTGTTATAGTCTGACCTACTAGTGTAGATATATAGTCTATATTGTTATATAGTATGACCTACTAGTGTAGATATATAGTCTATATTGTTATAGTCTGACCTACCAGTGTAGATATATAGTCTATATTGTTATATTGTCTGATCTACTAGTGTAGATATATAGTCTATATTGTTATAGTCTGACCTACTAGTGTAGATATATAGTCTATATTGTTATATAGTCTGATCTACTAGTGTAGATATATAGTCTATATTGTTATACAGTCTGATATACTAGTGTAGATATATAGTCTATATTGTTATAGTCTGACCTACTAGTGTAGATATATAGTCTATATTGTTATAGTCTGACCTACTAGTGTAGATATATAGTCTATATTGTTATAGTCTGATCTACTAGTGTAGATATATAGTCTATATTGTTATAGTCTGACCTACTAGTGTAGATATATAGTCTATATTGTTATAGTCTGACCTACTAGTGTAGATATATAGTCTATATTGTTATAGTCTGACCTACTAGTGTAGATATATAGTCTATATTATATAGTCTGACCTACTAGTGTAGATATATAGTCTATATTGTTATATTACTGACCTACTAGTGTAGATATATAGTCTATATTGTTATAGTCTGACCTACTAGTGTAGATATATAGTCTATATTGTTATATTACTGACCTACTAGTGTAGATATATAGTCTATATTGTTATAGTCTGACCTACTAGTGTAGATATATAGTCTATATTGTTATATTACTGACCTACTAGTGTAGATATATAGTCTATATTGTTATAGTCTGACCTACTAGTGTAGATAGATAGTCTATATTGTTATAGTCTGACCTACTAGTGTAGATATATAGTCTATATTGTTATATTACTGACCTACTAGTGTAGATATATAGTCTATATTGTTATATTCTGACCTACTAGTGTAGATATATAGTCTATATTGTTATATTACTGACCTACTAGTGTAGATATATAGTCTATATTGTTATAGTCTGACCTACTAGTGTAGATATATAGTCTATATTGTTATATTACTGACCTACTAGTGTAGATATATAGTCTATATTGTTATAGTCTGACCTACTAGTGTAGATAGATAGTCTAAAATTGTTATAGTCTGACCTACTAGTGTAGATATATAGTCTATATTGTTATATAGTATGACCTACTAGTGTAGATATATAGTCTATATTGTTATAGTCTGACCTACCAGTGTAGATATATAGTCTATATTGTTATATAGTCTGATCTACTAGTGTAGATATATAGTCTATATTGTTATACAGTCTGATATACTAGTGTAGATATATAGTCTATATTGTTATATTACTGACCTACTAGTGTAGATATATAGTCTATATTTTAATAGTCTGACCTACTAGTGTAGATATATAGTCTATATTGTTATAGTCTGATCTACTAGTGGAGATATATAGTCTATATTGTTATAGTCTGACCTACTAGTGTAGATAGATAGTCTATATTGTTATAGTCTGACCTACTAGTGTAGATATATTGTCTATATTGTTATAGTCTGACCTACTAGTGTAGATATATAATCTATATTGTTATAGTCTGACCTACTAGTGTAGATATATAGTCTATATTGTTATAGTCTGACCTACTAGTGTAGATATATAGTCTATATTGTTATATAGTCTGTACTACTAGTGTAGATATATAGTCTGACCTACTAGTGTAGATATATAGTCTATATTGTTATATTGTCTGATCTACTAGTGTAGATATATAGTCTATATTGTTATATAGTCTGACCTACTAGTGTAGATATATGGTCTATATTGTTATAGTCTGATCTACTAGTGTAGATATATAGTCTGACCTACTAGTGTAGATATATAGTCTATATTGTTATATAGTCTGACCTACTAGTGTAGATATATAGTCTATATTGTTATATAGTCTGATATACTAGTGTAGATATATAGTCTATATTGTTATATAGTCTGACCTACTAGTGTAGATATATAGACTATATTGCTATATTACTGACCTACTAGTGTAGATATATAGTCTATGTTGTTATATAGTCTGACCTACTAGTGTAGATATATAGTCTATATTGTTATATTACTGACCTACTAGTGTAGAGATATAGACTATATTGTTATATAGTCTGATCTACTAGTGTAGATATATAGTCTATATTGTTATAGTCTGACCTACCAGTGTAGATATATAGTCTATATTGTTATATTGTCTGATCTACTAGTGTAGATATATAGTCTATATTGTTATAGTCTGACCTACTAGTGTAGATATATAGTCTATATTGTTATATAGTCTGATCTACTAGTGTAGATATATAGTCTATATTGTTATACAGTCTGATATACTAGTGTAGATATATAGTCTATATGGTTATAGTCTGACCTACTAGTGTAGATATATAGTCTATATTGTTATAGTCTGACCTACTAGTGTAGATATATAGTCTATATTGTTATAGTCTGATCTACTAGTGTAGATATATAGTCTATATTGTTATAGTCTGACCTACTAGTGTAGATATATAGTCTATATTGTTATAGTCTGACCTACTAGTGTAGATATATAGTCTATATTGTTATAGTCTGACCTACTAGAGTAGATATATAGTCTATATTATATAGTCTGACCTACTAGTGTAGATATATAGTCTATATTGTTATATAGTCTGATCTACTAGTGTAGATATATAGTCTATATTGTTATATTACTGACCTACTAGTGTAGATATATAGTCTATATTGTTATAGTCTGACCTACTAGTGTAGATATATAGTCTATATTGTTATATTACTGACCTACTAGTGTAGATATATAGTCTATATTGTTATAGTCTGACCTACTAGTGTAGATATATAGTCTATATTGTTATATTACTGACCTACTAGTGTAGATATATAGTCTATATTGTTATAGTCTGACCTACTAGTGTAGATATATAGTCTATATTGTTATAGTCTGACCTACTAGTGTAGATATATAGTCTATATTGTTATATTCTGACCTACTAGTGTAGATATATAGTCTATATTTTTATATTACTGACCTACTAGTGTAGATATATAGTCTATATTGTTATAGTCTGACCTACTAGTGTAGATATATAGTCTATATTGTTATATTACTGACCTACTAGTGTAGATATATAGTCTATATTGTTATAGTCTGACCTACTAGTGTAGATAGATAGTCTATATTGTTATAGTCTGACCTACTAGTGTAGATATATAGTCTGACCTACTAGTGTAGATATATAGTCTATATTGTTATATTACTGACCTACTAGTGTAGATATATAGTCTATATTGTTATATAGTCTGACCTACTAGTGTAGATATATAGTCTATATTGTTATATTACTGACCTACTAGTGTAGATATATAGACTATATTGTTATATAGTCTGATCTACTAGTGTAGGTATATAGTCTATATTGTTATAGTCTGACCTACTAGTGTAGATATATAGTCTATATTGTTATATAGTCTGACCTACTAGTGTAGATATATAGTCTATATTGTTATATAGTATGACCTACTAGTGTAGATATATAGTCTATATTGTTATAGTCTGACCTACCAGTGTAGATATATAGTCTATATTGTTATATTGTCTGATCTACTAGTGTAGATATATAGTCTATATTGTTATAGTCTGACCTACTAGTGTAGATATATAGTCTATATTGTTATATAGTCTGATCTACTAGTGTAGATATATAGTCTATATTGTTATACAGTCTGATATACTAGTGTAGATATATAGTCTATATTGTTATAGTCTGACCTACTAGTGTAGATATATAGTCTATATTTTAATAGTCTGACCTACTAGTGTAGATATATAGTCTATATTGTTATAGTCTGATCTACTAGTGGAGATATATAGTCTATATTGTTATAGTCTGACCTACTAGTGTAGATATATAGTCTATATTGTTATAGTCTGACCTACTAGTGTAGATATATAGTCTATATTGTTATAGTCTGACCTACTAGTGTAGATATATAGTCTATATTATATAGTCTGACCTACTAGTGTAGATATATAGTCTATATTGTTATAGTCTGACCTACTAGTGTAGATATATAGTCTATATTGTTATAGTCTGACCTACTAGTGTAGATATATAGTCTATATTGTTATATTCTGACCTACTAGTGTAGATATATAGTCTATATTGTTATATTACTGACCTACTAGTGTAGATAGATAGTCTATATTGTTATAGTCTGACCTACTAGTGTAGATATATAGTCTATATTGTTATAGTCTGACCTACTAGTGTAGATATATAATCTATATTGTTATAGTCTGACCTACTAGTGTAGATATATAGTCTATATTGTTATAGTCTGACCTACAAGTGTAGATATATAGTCTATATTGTTATATAGTCTGTACTACTAGTGTAGATATATAGTCTGACCTACTAGTGTAGATATATAGTCTATATTGTTATATAGTCTGACCTACTAGTGTAGATATATAGTCTATATTGTTATATAGTCTGATATACTAGTGTAGATATATAGTCTATATTGTTATATAGTCTGACCTACTAGTGTAGATATATAGACTATATTGTTATATTACTGACCTACTAGTGTAGATATATAGTCTATATTGTTATATAGTCTGACCTACTAGTGTAGATATATAGTCTATATTGTTATATTACTGACCTACTAGTGTAGATATATAGACTATATTGTTATATAGTCTGACCTACTAGTGTAGATATATAGTCTATATTGTTATATAGTCTGATATACTAGTGTAGATATATAGTCTATATTGTTATATAGTCTGACCTACTAGTGTAGATATATAGACTATATTGTTATATAGTCTGATCTACTAGTGTAGATATATAGTCTATATTGTTATACAGTCTGATATACTAGTGTAGATATATAGTCTATATTGTTATAGTCTGACCTACTAGTGTAGATATATAGTCTATATTGTTATAGTCTGACCTACTAGTGTAGATATATAGTCTATATTGTTATAGTCTGATCTACTAGTGTAGATATATAGTCTATATTGTTATAGTCTGACCTACTAGTGTAGATATATAGTCTATATTGTTATAGTCTGACCTACTAGTGTAGATATATAGTCTATATTGTTATAGTCTGACCTACTAGTGTAGATATATAGTCTATATTATATAGTCTGACCTACTAGTGTAGATATATAGTCTATATTGTTATATTACTGACCTACTAGTGTAGATATATAGTCTATATTGTTATAGTCTGACCTACTAGTGTAGATATATAGTCTATATTGTTATATTACTGACCTACTAGTGTAGATATATAGTCTATATTGTTATAGTCTGACCTACTAGTGTAGATATATAGTCTATATTGTTATATTACTGACCTACTAGTGTAGATATATAGTCTATATTGTTATAGTCTGACCTACTAGTGTAGATAGATAGTCTATATTGTTATAGTCTGACCTACTAGTGTAGATATATAGTCTATATTGTTATATTACTGACCTACTAGTGTAGATATATAGTCTATATTGTTATATTCTGACCTACTAGTGTAGATATATAGTCTATATTGTTATATTACTGACCTACTAGTGTAGATATATAGTCTATATTGTTATAGTCTGACCTACTAGTGTAGATATATAGTCTATATTGTTATATTACTGACCTACTAGTGTAGATATATAGTCTATATTGTTATAGTCTGACCTACTAGTGTAGATAGATAGTCTAAAATTGTTATAGTCTGACCTACTAGTGTAGATATATAGTCTATATTGTTATATAGTATGACCTACTAGTGTAGATATATAGTCTATATTGTTATAGTCTGACCTACCAGTGTAGATATATAGTCTATATTGTTATATAGTCTGATCTACTAGTGTAGATATATAGTCTATATTGTTATACAGTCTGATATACTAGTGTAGATATATAGTCTATATTGTTATATTACTGACCTACTAGTGTAGATATATAGTCTATATTTTAATAGTCTGACCTACTAGTGTAGATATATAGTCTATATTGTTATAGTCTGATCTACTAGTGGAGATATATAGTCTATATTGTTATAGTCTGACCTACTAGTGTAGATAGATAGTCTATATTGTTATAGTCTGACCTACTAGTGTAGATATATTGTCTATATTGTTATAGTCTGACCTACTAGTGTAGATATATAATCTATATTGTTATAGTCTGACCTACTAGTGTAGATATATAGTCTATATTGTTATAGTCTGACCTACTAGTGTAGATATATAGTCTATATTGTTATATAGTCTGTACTACTAGTGTAGATATATAGTCTGACCTACTAGTGTACATATATAGTCTATATTGTTATAGTCTGACCTACTAGTGTAGATATATAGTCTATATTATATAGTCTGACCTACTAGTGTAGATATATAGTCTATATTGTTATAGTCTGAACTACTAGTGTAGATATATAGTCTATATTGTTATAGTCTGAACTACTAGTGTAGATATATAGTCTATATTGTTATAGTCTGACCTACTAGTGTAGATATATAGTCTATTTTGTTATAGTCTGATCTACTAGTGTAGATATATAGTCTATATTGTTATATAGTCTGACCTAGTAGTGTAGATATATAGTCTATATTGTTATATTACTGACGTACTAGTGTAGATATATAGTCTATATTGTTATAGTCTGACCTACTAGTGTAGGTATATAGTCTATATTGTTATAGTCTGACCTACTAGTGTAGATATATAGTCTATATTGTTATATAGTCTGACCTACTAGTGTAGATATATAGACTATATTGTTATATAGTCTGACCTACTAGTGTAGATATATAGTCTATATTGTTATATAGTCTGACCTACTAGTGTAGATATATAGTCTATATTGTTTTATTACTGATCTACTAGTGTAGATATATAGTCTATTTTGTTATTGTCTGATCTACTAGTGTAGATAGATAGTCTATATTGTTATAGTCTGACCTACTAGTGTAGATATATAGTCTATATTGTTATATAGTCTGATCTACTAGTGTAAATATATAGTCTATATTGTTATATTACTGATCTCCTAGTGTAGATATATAGTCTATATTGTTATAGTCTGACCTACTAGTGTAGATATATAGTCTATATTGTTATAGTCTGACCTACTAGTGTAGATATATAGACTATATTGTTATATAGTCTGACCTACTAGTGTAGATATATAGACTATATTGTTATATTACTGACCTCCTAGTGTAGATATATAGTCTATATTGTTATATGGTCTGACCTACTAGTGTAGATATATAGTCTATATTGTTATATTACTGACCTACTAGTGTAGATATATAGTCTATATTGTTATATTACTGACCTACTAGTGTAGATATATAGTCTATATTGTTATAGTCTGACCTACTAGTGTAGATATATAGTCTATATTGTTATATTACTGACCTACTAGTGTAGATATATAGTCTATATTTTTATAGTCTGACCTACTAGTGTAGGTATATAGTCTATATTGTTATAGTCTGCCCTACTAGTGTAGATATATAGTCTATATTGTTATATAGTCTGACCTACTAGTGTAGATATATAGACTATATTGTTATATAGTCTGACCTACTAGTGTAGATATATAGTCTATATTGTTATATAGTCTGACCTACTAGTGTAGATATATAGTCTATATTGTTTTATTACTGATCTACTAGTGTAGATATATAGTCTATTTTGTTATTGTCTGATCTACTAGTGTAGATATATAGTCTATATTGTTATATAGTCTGATCTACTAGTGTAGATATATAGTCTATATTGTTATATAGTCTGATCTACTAGTGTAGATATATAGTCTATATTGTTATATTACTGAACTCCTAGTGTAGATATATAGTCTATATTGTTATAGTCTGACCTACTAGTGTAGATATATAGTCTATATTGTTATAGTCTGACCTACTAGTGTAGATATATAGACTATATTGTTATATTACTGATCTCCTAGTGTAGATATATAGTCTATATTGTTATATGGTCTGACCTACTAGTGTAGATATATAGTCTATATTGTTATAGTCTGACCTACTAGTGTAGATATATAGTCTATATTGTTATAGTCTGACCTACTAGTGTAGATATATAGTCTATATTGTTATATAGTCTGATCTACTAGTGTAGATATATAGTCTATATTGTTATATAGTATGACCTACTAGTGTAGATGTATAGTCTATATTGTTATATAGTCTGATCTACTAGTGTAGATATATAGTCTATATTGTTATATTACTGACCTACTAGTGTAGATATATAGTCTATATTGTTATAGTCTGACCTACTAGTGTAGATATATAGTCTATATTGTTATATAGTCTGATCTACTAGTGTAGATATATAGTCTATATTGTTATATAGTCTGATCTACTAGTGTAGATATATAGTCCATATTGTTATATTACTGCCCTACTAGTGTAGATATATAGTCTATATTATATAGTCTGACCTACTAGTGTAGATATATAGTCTATATTGTTATAGTCTGAACTACTAGTGTAGATATATAGTCTATATTGTTATAGTCTGAACTACTAGTGTAGATATATAGTCTATATTGTTATAGTCTGACCTACTAGTGTAGATATATAGTCTATTTTGTTATAGTCTGATCTACTAGTGTAGATATATAGTCTATATTGTTATATAGTCTGACCTAGTAGTGTAGATATATAGTCTATATTGTTATATTACTGACGTACTAGTGTAGATATATAGTCTATATTGTTATAGTCTGACCTACTAGTGTAGGTATATAGTCTATATTGTTATAGTCTGACCTACTAGTGTAGATATATAGTCTATATTGTTATATAGTCTGACCTACTAGTGTAGATATATAGACTATATTGTTATATAGTCTGACCTACTAGTGTAGATATATAGTCTATATTGTTATATAGTCTGACCTACTAGTGTAGATATATAGTCTATATTGTTTTATTACTGATCTACTAGTGTAGATATATAGTCTATTTTGTTATTGTCTGATCTACTAGTGTAGATAGATAGTCTATATTGTTATTGTCTGACCTACTAGTGTAGATATATAGTCTATATTGTTATATAGTCTGATCTACTAGTGTAAATATATAGTCTATATTGTTATATTACTGATCTCCTAGTGTAGATATATAGTCTATATTGTTATAGTCTGACCTACTAGTGTAGATATATAGTCTATATTGTTATAGTCTGACCTACTAGTGTAGATATATAGACTATATTGTTATATAGTCTGACCTACTAGTGTAGATATATAGACTATATTGTTATATTACTGACCTCCTAGTGTAGATATATAGTCTATATTGTTATATGGTCTGACCTACTAGTGTAGATATATAGTCTATATTGTTATATTACTGACCTACTAGTGTAGATATATAGTCTATATTGTTATATTACTGACCTACTAGTGTAGATATATAGTCTATATTGTTATAGTCTGACCTACTAGTGTAGATATATAGTCTATATTGTTATATTACTGACCTACTAGTGTAGATATATAGTCTATATTTTTATAGTCTGACCTACTAGTGTAGGTATATAGTCTATATTGTTATAGTCTGCCCTACTAGTGTAGATATATAGTCTATATTGTTATATAGTCTGACCTACTAGTGTAGATATATAGACTATATTGTTATATAGTCTGACCTACTAGTGTAGATATATAGTCTATATTGTTATATAGTCTGACCTACTAGTGTAGATATATAGTCTATATTGTTTTATTACTGATCTACTAGTGTAGATATATAGTCTATTTTGTTATTGTCTGATCTACTAGTGTAGATATATAGTCTATATTGTTATATAGTCTGATCTACTAGTGTAGATATATAGTCTATATTGTTATATAGTCTGATCTACTAGTGTAGATATATAGTCTATATTGTTATATTACTGAACTCCTAGTGTAGATATATAGTCTATATTGTTATAGTCTGACCTACTAGTGTAGATATATAGTCTATATTGTTATAGTCTGACCTACTAGTGTAGATATATAGACTATATTGTTATATTACTGATCTCCTAGTGTAGATATATAGTCTATATTGTTATATGGTCTGACCTACTAGTGTAGATATATAGTCTATATTGTTATAGTCTGACCTACTAGTGTAGATATATAGTCTATATTGTTATAGTCTGACCTACTAGTGTAGATATATAGTCTATATTGTTATATAGTCTGATCTACTAGTGTAGATATATAGTCTATATTGTTATATAGTATGACCTACTAGTGTAGATGTATAGTCTATATTGTTATATAGTCTGATCTACTAGTGTAGATATATAGTCTATATTGTTATATTACTGACCTACTAGTGTAGATATATAGTCTATATTGTTATAGTCTGACCTACTAGTGTAGATATATAGTCTATATTGTTATATAGTCTGATCTACTAGTGTAGATATATAGTCTATATTGTTATATAGTCTGATCTACTAGTGTAGATATATAGTCCATATTGTTATATTACTGACCTACTAGTGTAGATATATAGTCTATATTGTTATAGTCTGACCTACTAGTGTAGATATATTGCCTATATTGTTATATAGTCTGATCTACTAGTGTAGATATATAGTCTATATTGTTATATTACTGACCTACTAGTGTAGATATTTAGTCTATTTTGTTATAGTCTGATCTACTAGTGTAGATATATAGTCTATATTGTTATAGTCTGACCTACTAGTGTAGATAGATAGTCTATATTGTTATAGTCTGACCTACTAGTGTAGATATATAGTCTATATTGTTATAGTCTAACCTACTAGTGTAGATATATAGTCTATATTGTTATATTACTGACCTACTAGTGTAGATATATAGACTATATTGTTATATAGTCTGACCTACTAGTGTAGATATATAGACTATATTGTTATATTACTGACCTCCTAGTGTAGATTTATAGTTTATATTGTTATATGGTCTGACCTACTAGTGTAGATATATAGTCTATATTGTTATATTACTGACCTACTAGTGTAGATATATAGTCTATATTGTTATATTACTGACCTACTAGTGTAGATATATAGTCTATATTGTTATAGTCTGACCTACTAGTGTAGATATATAGTCTATATTGTTATATTACTGACCTACTAGTGTAGATATATAGTCTATATTGTTATAGTCTAACCTACTAGTGTAGGTATATAGTCTATATTGTTATAGTCTGACCTACTAGTGTAGATATATAGTCTGACCTACTAGTGTAGATATATAGACTATATTGTTATATAGTCTGACCTACTAGTGTAGATATATAGTCTATATTGTTATATAGTCTGACCTACTAGTGTAGATATATAGTCTATATTGTTTTATTACTGATCTACTAGTGTAGATATATAGTCTATTTTGTTATTGTCTGATCTACTAGTGTATTTATATAGTCTATATTGTTATATAGTCTGATCTACTAGTGTAGATATATAGTCTATATTGTTATATAGTCTGATCTACTAGTGTAGATATATAGTCTATATTGTTATATTACTGATCTCCTAGTGTAGATATATAGTCTATATTGTTATATGGTCTGACCTACTAGTGTAGACATATAGTCTATATTGCTATAGTCTGACCTACTAGTGTAGATATATAGTCTATATTGTTATAGTCTGACCTACTAGTGTAGATATATAGTCTATATTGTTATATAGTCTGATCTACTAGTGTAGATATATAGTCTATATTGTTATATAGTCTGATCTACTAGTGTAGATATATAGTCTATATTGTTATATTACTGATCTCCTAGTGTAGATATATAGTCTATATTGTTATAGTCTGACCTACTAGTGTAGATATATAGTCTATATTGTTATAGTCTGACCTACTAGTGTAGATATATAGACTATATTGTTATATAGTCTGACCTACTAGTGTAGATATATAGACTATATTGTTATATTACTGACCTCCTAGTGTAGATATATAGCCTATATTGTTATATGGTCTGACCTACTAGTGTAGATATATAGTCTATATTGTTATATTACTGACCTACTAGTGTAGATATATAGTCTATATTGTTATATTACTGACCTACTAGTGTAGATATATAGTCTATATTGTTATAGTCTGACCTACTAGTGTAGATATATAGTCTATATTGTTATATTACTGACCTACTAGTGTAGATATATAGTCTATATTGTTATAGTCTGACCTACTAGTGTAGGTATATAGTCTATATTGTTATAGTCTGACCTACTAGTGTAGATATATAGTCTATATTGTTATATAGTCTGACCTACTAGTGTAGATATATAGACTATATTGTTATATAGTCTGACCTACTAGTGTAGATATATAGTCTATATTGTTATATAGTCTGACCTACTAGTGTAGATATATAGTCTATATTGTTTTATTACTGATCTACTAGTGTAGATATATAGTCTATTTTGTTATTGTCTGATCTACTAGTGTAGATATATAGTCTATATTGTTATATAGTCTGATCTACTAGTGTAGATATATAGTGTATATTGTTATATAGTCTGATCTACTAGTGTAGATATATAGTCTATATTGTTATATTACTGATCTCCTAGTGTAGATATATAGTCTATATTGTTATAGTCTGACCTACTAGTGTAGATATATAGTCTATATTGTTATAGTCTGACCTACTAGTGTAGATATATAGACTATATTGTTATATTACTGACCTCATAGTGTAGATATATAGTCTATATTGTTATATGGTCTGACCTACTAGTGTAGATATATAGTCTATATTGTTATAGTCTGACCTACTAGTGTAGATATATAGTCTATATTGTTATAGTCTGACCTACTAGTGTAGATATATAGTCTATATTGTTATAGTCTGACCTACTAGTGTAGATATATAGTCTATTTTGTTATATAGTCTGATCTACTAGTGTAGATATATAGTTTATATTGTCATATAGTATGACCTACTAGTGTAGATATATAGTCTATATTGTTATGTAGTCTGATCTACTAGTGTAGATATATTGTCTATATTGTTATATTACTGACCTACTAGTGTAGATATATAGTCTATATTGTTATAGTCTGAACTACTAGTGTAGATATATAGTCTATATTGTTATATAGTCTGATCTACTAGTGTAGATATATAGTCTATATTGTTATATAGTCTGATCTACTAGTGTAGATATATAGTCTATATTGTTATATTACTGACCTACTAGTGTACATATATAGTCTATATTGTTATAGTCTGACCTACTAGTGTAGATATATAGCCTATATTGTTATATAGTCTGATCTACTAGTGTAGATATATAGTCTATATTGTTATATTACTGACCTACTAGTGTAGATATTTAGTCTATTTTGTTATAGTCTGATCTACTAGTGTAGATATATAATCTATTTTGTTATAGTCTGATCTACTAGTGTAGATATATAGTCTATTTTGTTATATAGTCTGACCTAGTAGTGTATATATATAGTCTATATTGTTATATTACTGACCTACTAGTGTAGATATATAGTCTATATTGTTATATTACTGACGTACTAGTGTAGATATATAGTCTATATTGTTATATAGTCTGATCTACTAGTGTAGATATATAGTGTATATTGTTATATAGTCTGATCTACTAGTGTAGATATATAGTCTATATTGTTATATTACTGATCTCCTAGTGTAGATATATAGTCTATATTGTTATAGTCTGACCTACTAGTGTAGATATATAGTCTATATTGTTATAGTCTGACCTACTAGTGTAGATATATAGACTATATTGTTATATTACTGACCTCCTAGTGTAGATATATAGTCTATATTGTTATATGGTCTGACCTACTAGTGTAGATATATAGTCTATATTGTTATATTACTGACCTACTAGTGTAGATATATAGTCTATATTGTTATAGTCTGACCTACTAGTGTAGATATGTAGTCTATATTGTTATAGTCTGACCTACTAGTGTAGAAATATAGTCTATATTGTTATAGTCTGACCTACTAGTGTAGATATATAGTTTATATTGTTATAGTCTGACCTACTAGTGTAGGTATATAGTCTATATTGTTATATTACTGACCTACTAGTGTAGATATATAGTCTATATTGTTATATTACTGAGCTACTAGTGTAGATATATAGTCTATATTGTTATAGTCTGACCTACTAGTGTAGATATATAGTCTATATTGTTATAGTCTGACCTACTAGTGTAGATATATAGTCTATATTGTTATAGTCTGACCTACTAGTGTAGATATATAGTCTATATTGTTATAGTCTGACCTACTAGTGTAGCTATATAGTCTATATTGTTATATAGTCTGATCTACTAGTGTAGATATATAGACTATATTGTTATATAGTCTGACCTACTAATGTAGATATATAGTCTATATTGTTATACAGTCTGATATACTAGTGTAGATATATAGTCTATATTGTTATAGTCTGACCTACTAGTGTAGATTTATAGTCTATATTGTTATATTACTGATCTCCTAGTGTAGATATATAGTCTATATTGTTTTATTACTGATCTACTAGTGTAGATATATAGTCTATTTTGTTATTGTCTGATCTACTAGTGTAGATATATAGTCTATATTGTTATATAGTCTGATCTACTAGTGTAGATATATAGTCTATATTGTTATATAGTCTGATCTACTAGTGTAGATATATAGTCTATATTGTTATATTACTGATCTCCTAGTGTAGATATATAGTCTATATTGTTATAGTCTGACCTACTAGTGTAGATATATAGTCTATATTGTTATAGTCTGACCTACTAGTGTAGATATATAGACTATATTGTTATATTACTGACCTCCTAGTGTAGATATATAGTCTATATTGTTATATGGTCTGACCTACTAGTGTAGATATATAGTCTATATTGTTATATTACTGACCGACTAGTGTAGATATATAGTCTATATTGTTATAGTCTGACCTACTAGTGTAGATATGTAGTCTATATTGTTATAGTCTGACCTACTAGTGTAGATATATAGTCTATATTGTTATAGTCTGACCTACTAGTGTAGATATATAGTCTATATTGTTATAGTCTGACCTACTAGTGTAGGTATATAGTCTATATTGTTATATTACTGACCTACTAGTGTAGATATATAGTCTATATTGTTATATTACTGAGCTACTAGTGTAGATATATAGTCTATATTGTTATAGTCTGACCTACTAGTGTAGATATATAGTCTATATTGTTATAGTCTGACCTACTAGTGTAGATATATAGTCTATATTGTTATAGTCTGACCTACTAGTGTAGATATATAGTCTATATTGTTATAGTCTGACCTACTAGTGTTGCTATATAGTCTATATTGTTATATAGTCTGATCTACTAGTGTAGATATATAGACTATATTGTTATATAGTCTGACCTACTAGTGTAGATATATAGTCTATATTGTTATATTACTGACCGACTAGTGTAGATATATAGTCTATATTGTTATAGTCTGACCTACTAGTGTAGATATGTAGTCTATATTGTTATAGTCTGACCTACTAGTGTAGATATATAGTCTATATTGTTATAGTCTGACCTACTAGTGTAGATATATAGTCTATATTGTTATAGTCTGACCTACTAGTGTAGGTATATAGTCTATATTGTTATATTACTGACCTACTAGTGTAGATATATAGTCTATATTGTTATATTACTGAGCTACTAGTGTAGATATATAGTCTATATTGTTATAGTCTGACCTACTAGTGTAGATATATAGTCTATATTGTTATAGTCTGACCTACTAGTGTAGATATATAGTCTATATTGTTATAGTCTGACCTACTAGTGTAGATATATAGTCTATATTGTTATAGTCTGACCTACTAGTGTTGCTATATAGTCTATATTGTTATATAGTCTGATCTACTAGTGTAGATATATAGACTATATTGTTATATAGTCTGACCTACTAGTGTAGATATATAGTCTATATTGTTATACAGTCTGATATACTAGTGTAGATATATAGTCTATATTGTTATAGTCTGACCTACTAGTGTAGATATATAGTCTATATTGTTATAGTCTGACCTACTAGTGTAGATATATATAGTCTATATTGTTATATTACTGACCTACTAGTGTAGATATATAGTCTATATTGTTATATAGTCTGATCTACTAGTGTAGATATATAGTCTATATTGTTATATTACTGACGTACTAGTGTAGATATATAGTCTATATTGTTATATTACTGACCTACTAGTGTATATATATAATCTATATTGTTATAGTCTGACCTACTAGTGTAGATATATAGTCTATATTGTTATAGTCTGACCTACTAGTGTAGATATATAGTCTATATTGTTATAGTCTGACCTACTAGTGTAGATATATAGTCTGACCTACTAGTGTAGATATATAGTCTATATTGTTATATAGTCTGACCTACTAGTGTAGATATATAGTCTATATTGTTATATTACTGACCTACTAGTGTAGATATATAGTCTATATTGTTATAGTCTGATCTACTAGTGTAGATATATAGTCTATATTGTTATATAGTCTGACCTACTAGTTTAGATATATAGTCTATATCGTTATATTACTGACCTACTAGTGTAGATATATAGTCTATATTGTTATATAGTCTGATCTACTAGTGTAGATATATAGTCCATATTGTTATATAGTCTGACCTACTAGTGTAGATATATAGTCTGACCTACTAGTGTAGATATATAGTCTATATTGTTACATTCCTGACCTACTAGTGTAGATATATAGTCTATATTGTTATAGTCTGATCTACTAGTGTAGATATATAGTCTATATTGTTATATAGTCTGATCTACTAGTGTAGATATATAGTCTATATTGTTATATAGTCTGATCTACTAGTGTAGATATATAGTCTATATTGTTATATAGTCTGACCTACTAGTGTAGATATATAGTCTATATTTTTACATTACTGACCTACTAGTGTAGATATATAGTCTATATTGTTATATGGTCTGACCTACTAGTGTAGATATATAGTCTATATTGTTATATTACTGACCTACTAGTGTAGATATATAGTCTATATTGTTATATAGTCTGATCTACTAGTGTAGATATATAGTCTATATTGTTATATAGTCTGATCTACTAGTGTAGATATATAGTCTATATTGTTATATTACGGATCTCCAAGTGTAGATATATAGTCTATATTGTTATAGTCTGACCTACTAGTGTAGATATATAGTCTATATTGTTATAGTCTGACCTACTAGTGTAGATATATAGACTATATTGTTATATTACTGACCTCCTAGTGTAGATATATAGTCTATATTGTTATATGGTCTGACCTACTAGTGTAGATATATAGTCTATATTGTTATAGTCTGACCTACTAGTGTAGATATATAGACTATATTGTTATATAGTCTGATCTACTAGTGTATATATATAGTCTATATTGTTATAGTCTGACCTACTAGTGTAGATATATAGTCTATATTGTTATATTACTGACCTACTAGTGTAGATATATAGACTATATTGTTATATAGTCTGACCTACTAGTGTAGATATATAGACTATATTGTTATATTACTGACCTCCTAGTGTAGATATATAGTCTATATTGTTATATGGTCTGACCTACTAGTGTAGATATATAGTCTATATTGTTATATTACTGACCTATTAGTGTAGATATATAGTCTATATTGTTATATTACTGACCTACTAGTGTAGATATATAGTCTATATTGTTATAGTCTGACCTACTAGTGTAGATATGTAGTCTATATTGTTATAGTCTGACCTACTAGTGTAAATATAGAGTCTATATTGTTATAGTCTGACCTACTAGTGTAGATATATAGTCTATATTGTTATAGTCTGACCTACTAGTGTAGGTATATAGTCTATATTGTTATATTACTGACCTACTAGTGTAGATATATAGTCTATATTGTTATATTACTGACCTACTAGTGTAGATATATATAGTCTATATTGTTATAGTCTGACCTACTAGTGTAGATATATAGTCTATATTGTTATAGTCTGACCTACTAGTGTAGATATATAGTCTATATTGTTATACAGTCTGATATACTAGTGTAGATATATAGTCTATATTGTTATAGTCTGACCTACTAGTGTAGATATATAGTCTATATTGTTATAGTCTGACCTACTAGTGTAGATATATATAGTCTATATTGTTATATTAATGACCTACTAGTGTAGATATATAGTCTATATTGTTATATAGTCTGATCTACAAGTGTAGATATATAGTCTATATTGTTATATTACTGACCTACTAGTGTAGATATATAGTCTATATTGTTATATTACTGACCTACTAGTGTAGATATATAATCTATATTGTTATAGTCTGACCTACTAGTGTAGATATATAGTCTATATTGTTATAGTCTGACCTACTAGTGTAGATATATAGTCTGACCTACTAGTGTAGATATATAGTCTATATTGTTATATAGTCTGATCTACTAGTGTAGATATATAGTCTATATTGTTATATTACTGATCTCCTAGTGTAGATATATAGTCTATATTGTTATAGTCTGACCTACTAGTGTAGATATATAGTCTATATTGTTATAGTCTGACCTACTAGTGTAGATATATAGTCTATATTGTTATAGTCTGACCTACTAGTGTAGATATATAGTCTATATTGTTATAGTCTGACCTACTAGTGTAGATATATAGTCTATATTGTTATAGTCTGACCTACTAGTGTAGATATATAGTCTATATTGTTATAGTCTGACCTACTAGTGTAGATATATAGTCTATATTGTTATAGTCTGACCTACTAGTGTAGATATATAGACTATATTGTTATATAGTCTGACCTACTAGTGTAGATATATAGTCTATATTGTTATATAGTCTGATCTACTAGTGTAGATATATAGTCTATATTGTTATATAGTCTGATCTACTAGTGTAGATATATAGTCTATATTGTTATATTACTGATCTCCTAGTGTAGATATATAGTCTATATTGTTATAGTCTGACCTACTAGTGTAGATATATAGACTATATTGTTATATAGTCTGACCTACTAGTGTAGATATATAGACTATATTGTTATACAGTCTGATATACTAGTGTAGATATATAGTCTATATTGTTATAGTCTGACCTACTAGTGTAGATTTATAGTCTATATTGTTATATTACTGATCTCCTAGTGTAGATATATAGTCTATATTGTTTTATTACTGATCTACTAGTGTAGATATATAGTCTATTTTGTTATTGTCTGATCTACTAGTGTAGATATATAGTCTATATTGTTATATAGTCTGATCTACTAGTGTAGATATATAGTCTATATTGTTATATAGTCTGATCTACTAGTGTAGATATATAGTCTATATTGTTATATTACTGATCTCCTAGTGTAGATATATAGTCTATATTGTTATAGTCTGACCTACTAGTGTAGATATATAGTCTATATTGTTATAGTCTGACCTACTAGTGTAGATATATAGACTATATTGTTATATTACTGACCTCCTAGTGTAGATATATAGTCTATATTGTTATATGGTCTGACCTACTAGTGTAGATATATAGTCTATATTGTTATATTACTGACCTACTAGTGTAGATATATAGTCTATATTGTTATAGTCTGACCTACTAGTGTAGATATGTAGTCTATATTGTTATAGTCTGACCTACTAGTGTAGAAATATAGTCTATATTGTTATAGTCTGACCTACTAGTGTAGATATATAGTTTATATTGTTATAGTCTGACCTACTAGTGTAGGTATATAGTCTATATTGTTATATTACTGACCTACTAGTGTAGATATATAGTCTATATTGTTATATTACTGAGCTACTAGTGTAGATATATAGTCTATATTGTTATAGTCTGACCTACTAGTGTAGATATATAGTCTATATTGTTATAGTCTGACCTACTAGTGTAGATATATAGTCTATATTGTTATAGTCTGACCTACTAGTGTAGATATATAGTCTATATTGTTATAGTCTGACCTACTAGTGTAGCTATATAGTCTATATTGTTATATAGTCTGATCTACTAGTGTAGATATATAGACTATATTGTTATATAGTCTGACCTACTAATGTAGATATATAGTCTATATTGTTATACAGTCTGATATACTAGTGTAGATATATAGTCTATATTGTTATAGTCTGACCTACTAGTGTAGATTTATAGTCTATATTGTTATATTACTGATCTCCTAGTGTAGATATATAGTCTATATTGTTTTATTACTGATCTACTAGTGTAGATATATAGTCTATTTTGTTATTGTCTGATCTACTAGTGTAGATATATAGTCTATATTGTTATATAGTCTGATCTACTAGTGTAGATATATAGTCTATATTGTTATATAGTCTGATCTACTAGTGTAGATATATAGTCTATATTGTTATATTACTGATCTCCTAGTGTAGATATATAGTCTATATTGTTATAGTCTGACCTACTAGTGTAGATATATAGTCTATATTGTTATAGTCTGACCTACTAGTGTAGATATATAGACTATATTGTTATATTACTGACCTCCTAGTGTAGATATATAGTCTATATTGTTATATGGTCTGACCTACTAGTGTAGATATATAGTCTATATTGTTATATTACTGACCGACTAGTGTAGATATATAGTCTATATTGTTATAGTCTGACCTACTAGTGTAGATATGTAGTCTATATTGTTATAGTCTGACCTACTAGTGTAGATATATAGTCTATATTGTTATAGTCTGACCTACTAGTGTAGATATATAGTCTATATTGTTATAGTCTGACCTACTAGTGTAGGTATATAGTCTATATTGTTATATTACTGACCTACTAGTGTAGATATATAGTCTATATTGTTATATTACTGAGCTACTAGTGTAGATATATAGTCTATATTGTTATAGTCTGACCTACTAGTGTAGATATATAGTCTATATTGTTATAGTCTGACCTACTAGTGTAGATATATAGTCTATATTGTTATAGTCTGACCTACTAGTGTAGATATATAGTCTATATTGTTATAGTCTGACCTACTAGTGTTGCTATATAGTCTATATTGTTATATAGTCTGATCTACTAGTGTAGATATATAGACTATATTGTTATATAGTCTGACCTACTAGTGTAGATATATAGTCTATATTGTTATATTACTGACCGACTAGTGTAGATATATAGTCTATATTGTTATAGTCTGACCTACTAGTGTAGATATGTAGTCTATATTGTTATAGTCTGACCTACTAGTGTAGATATATAGTCTATATTGTTATAGTCTGACCTACTAGTGTAGATATATAGTCTATATTGTTATAGTCTGACCTACTAGTGTAGGTATATAGTCTATATTGTTATATTACTGACCTACTAGTGTAGATATATAGTCTATATTGTTATATTACTGAGCTACTAGTGTAGATATATAGTCTATATTGTTATAGTCTGACCTACTAGTGTAGATATATAGTCTATATTGTTATAGTCTGACCTACTAGTGTAGATATATAGTCTATATTGTTATAGTCTGACCTACTAGTGTAGATATATAGTCTATATTGTTATAGTCTGACCTACTAGTGTTGCTATATAGTCTATATTGTTATATAGTCTGATCTACTAGTGTAGATATATAGACTATATTGTTATATAGTCTGACCTACTAGTGTAGATATATAGTCTATATTGTTATACAGTCTGATATACTAGTGTAGATATATAGTCTATATTGTTATAGTCTGACCTACTAGTGTAGATATATAGTCTATATTGTTATAGTCTGACCTACTAGTGTAGATATATATAGTCTATATTGTTATATTACTGACCTACTAGTGTAGATATATAGTCTATATTGTTATATAGTCTGATCTACTAGTGTAGATATATAGTCTATATTGTTATATTACTGACGTACTAGTGTAGATATATAGTCTATATTGTTATATTACTGACCTACTAGTGTATATATATAATCTATATTGTTATAGTCTGACCTACTAGTGTAGATATATAGTCTATATTGTTATAGTCTGACCTACTAGTGTAGATATATAGTCTATATTGTTATAGTCTGACCTACTAGTGTAGATATATAGTCTGACCTACTAGTGTAGATATATAGTCTATATTGTTATATAGTCTGACCTACTAGTGTAGATATATAGTCTATATTGTTATATTACTGACCTACTAGTGTAGATATATAGTCTATATTGTTATAGTCTGATCTACTAGTGTAGATATATAGTCTATATTGTTATATAGTCTGACCTACTAGTTTAGATATATAGTCTATATCGTTATATTACTGACCTACTAGTGTAGATATATAGTCTATATTGTTATATAGTCTGATCTACTAGTGTAGATATATAGTCCATATTGTTATATAGTCTGACCTACTAGTGTAGATATATAGTCTGACCTACTAGTGTAGATATATAGTCTATATTGTTACATTCCTGACCTACTAGTGTAGATATATAGTCTATATTGTTATAGTCTGATCTACTAGTGTAGATATATAGTCTATATTGTTATATAGTCTGATCTACTAGTGTAGATATATAGTCTATATTGTTATATAGTCTGATCTACTAGTGTAGATATATAGTCTATATTGTTATATAGTCTGACCTACTAGTGTAGATATATAGTCTATATTTTTACATTACTGACCTACTAGTGTAGATATATAGTCTATATTGTTATATGGTCTGACCTACTAGTGTAGATATATAGTCTATATTGTTATATTACTGACCTACTAGTGTAGATATATAGTCTATATTGTTATATAGTCTGATCTACTAGTGTAGATATATAGTCTATATTGTTATATAGTCTGATCTACTAGTGTAGATATATAGTCTATATTGTTATATTACGGATCTCCAAGTGTAGATATATAGTCTATATTGTTATAGTCTGACCTACTAGTGTAGATATATAGTCTATATTGTTATAGTCTGACCTACTAGTGTAGATATATAGACTATATTGTTATATTACTGACCTCCTAGTGTAGATATATAGTCTATATTGTTATATGGTCTGACCTACTAGTGTAGATATATAGTCTATATTGTTATAGTCTGACCTACTAGTGTAGATATATAGACTATATTGTTATATAGTCTGATCTACTAGTGTATATATATAGTCTATATTGTTATAGTCTGACCTACTAGTGTAGATATATAGTCTATATTGTTATATTACTGACCTACTAGTGTAGATATATAGACTATATTGTTATATAGTCTGACCTACTAGTGTAGATATATAGACTATATTGTTATATTACTGACCTCCTAGTGTAGATATATAGTCTATATTGTTATATGGTCTGACCTACTAGTGTAGATATATAGTCTATATTGTTATATTACTGACCTATTAGTGTAGATATATAGTCTATATTGTTATATTACTGACCTACTAGTGTAGATATATAGTCTATATTGTTATAGTCTGACCTACTAGTGTAGATATGTAGTCTATATTGTTATAGTCTGACCTACTAGTGTAGATATATAGTCTATATTGTTATAGTCTGACCTACTAGTGTAGATATATAGTCTATATTGTTATAGTCTGACCTACTAGTGTAGGTATATAGTCTATATTGTTATATTACTGACCTACTAGTGTAGATATATAGTCTATATTGTTATATTACTGACCTACTAGTGTAGATATATATAGTCTATATTGTTATAGTCTGACCTACTAGTGTAGATATATAGTCTATATTGTTATAGTCTGACCTACTAGTGTAGATATATAGTCTATATTGTTATACAGTCTGATATACTAGTGTAGATATATAGTCTATATTGTTATAGTCTGACCTACTAGTGTAGATATATAGTCTATATTGTTATAGTCTGACCTACTAGTGTAGATATATATAGTCTATATTGTTATATTAATGACCTACTAGTGTAGATATATAGTCTATATTGTTATATAGTCTGATCTACAAGTGTAGATATATAGTCTATATTGTTATATTACTGACCTACTAGTGTAGATATATAGTCTATATTGTTATATTACTGACCTACTAGTGTAGATATATAATCTATATTGTTATAGTCTGACCTACTAGTGTAGATATATAGTCTATATTGTTATAGTCTGACCTACTAGTGTAGATATATAGTCTGACCTACTAGTGTAGATATATAGTCTATATTGTTATATAGTCTGATCTACTAGTGTAGATATATAGTCTATATTGTTATATTACTGATCTCCTAGTGTAGATATATAGTCTATATTGTTATAGTCTGACCTACTAGTGTAGATATATAGTCTATATTGTTATAGTCTGACCTACTAGTGTAGATATATAGTCTATATTGTTATAGTCTGACCTACTAGTGTAGATATATAGTCTATATTGTTATAGTCTGACCTACTAGTGTAGATATATAGTCTATATTGTTATAGTCTGACCTACTAGTGTAGATATATAGTCTATATTGTTATAGTCTGACCTACTAGTGTAGATATATAGTCTATATTGTTATAGTCTGACCTACTAGTGTAGATATATAGACTATATTGTTATATAGTCTGACCTACTAGTGTAGATATATAGTCTATATTGTTATATAGTCTGATCTACTAGTGTAGATATATAGTCTATATTGTTATATAGTCTGATCTACTAGTGTAGATATATAGTCTATATTGTTATATTACTGATCTCCTAGTGTAGATATATAGTCTATATTGTTATAGTCTGACCTACTAGTGTAGATATATAGACTATATTGTTATATAGTCTGACCTACTAGTGTAGATATATAGACTATATTGTTATACAGTCTGATATACTAGTGTAGATATATAGTCTATATTGTTATAGTCTGACCTACTAGTGTAGATTTATAGTCTATATTGTTATATTACTGATCTCCTAGTGTAGATATATAGTCTATATTGTTTTATTACTGATCTACTAGTGTAGATATATAGTCTATTTTGTTATTGTCTGATCTACTAGTGTAGATATATAGTCTATATTGTTATATAGTCTGATCTACTAGTGTAGATATATAGTCTATATTGTTATATAGTCTGATCTACTAGTGTAGATATATAGTCTATATTGTTATATTACTGATCTCCTAGTGTAGATATATAGTCTATATTGTTATAGTCTGACCTACTAGTGTAGATATATAGTCTATATTGTTATAGTCTGACCTACTAGTGTAGATATATAGACTATATTGTTATATTACTGACCTCCTAGTGTAGATATATAGTCTATATTGTTATATGGTCTGACCTACTAGTGTAGATATATAGTCTATATTGTTATATTACTGACCGACTAGTGTAGATATATAGTCTATATTGTTATAGTCTGACCTACTAGTGTAGATATGTAGTCTATATTGTTATAGTCTGACCTACTAGTGTAGATATATAGTCTATATTGTTATAGTCTGACCTACTAGTGTAGATATATAGTCTATATTGTTATAGTCTGACCTACTAGTGTAGGTATATAGTCTATATTGTTATATTACTGACCTACTAGTGTAGATATATAGTCTATATTGTTATATTACTGAGCTACTAGTGTAGATATATAGTCTATATTGTTATAGTCTGACCTACTAGTGTAGATATATAGTCTATATTGTTATAGTCTGACCTACTAGTGTAGATATATAGTCTATATTGTTATAGTCTGACCTACTAGTGTAGATATATAGTCTATATTGTTATAGTCTGACCTACTAGTGTTGCTATATAGTCTATATTGTTATATAGTCTGATCTACTAGTGTAGATATATAGACTATATTGTTATATAGTCTGACCTACTAGTGTAGATATATAGTCTATATTGTTATATTACTGACCGACTAGTGTAGATATATAGTCTATATTGTTATAGTCTGACCTACTAGTGTAGATATGTAGTCTATATTGTTATAGTCTGACCTACTAGTGTAGATATATAGTCTATATTGTTATAGTCTGACCTACTAGTGTAGATATATAGTCTATATTGTTATAGTCTGACCTACTAGTGTAGGTATATAGTCTATATTGTTATATTACTGACCTACTAGTGTAGATATATAGTCTATATTGTTATATTACTGAGCTACTAGTGTAGATATATAGTCTATATTGTTATAGTCTGACCTACTAGTGTAGATATATAGTCTATATTGTTATAGTCTGACCTACTAGTGTAGATATATAGTCTATATTGTTATAGTCTGACCTACTAGTGTAGATATATAGTCTATATTGTTATAGTCTGACCTACTAGTGTTGCTATATAGTCTATATTGTTATATAGTCTGATCTACTAGTGTAGATATATAGACTATATTGTTATATAGTCTGACCTACTAGTGTAGATATATAGTCTATATTGTTATACAGTCTGATATACTAGTGTAGATATATAGTCTATATTGTTATAGTCTGACCTACTAGTGTAGATATATAGTCTATATTGTTATAGTCTGACCTACTAGTGTAGATATATATAGTCTATATTGTTATATTACTGACCTACTAGTGTAGATATATAGTCTATATTGTTATATAGTCTGATCTACTAGTGTAGATATATAGTCTATATTGTTATATTACTGACGTACTAGTGTAGATATATAGTCTATATTGTTATATTACTGACCTACTAGTGTATATATATAATCTATATTGTTATAGTCTGACCTACTAGTGTAGATATATAGTCTATATTGTTATAGTCTGACCTACTAGTGTAGATATATAGTCTATATTGTTATAGTCTGACCTACTAGTGTAGATATATAGTCTGACCTACTAGTGTAGATATATAGTCTATATTGTTATATAGTCTGACCTACTAGTGTAGATATATAGTCTATATTGTTATATTACTGACCTACTAGTGTAGATATATAGTCTATATTGTTATAGTCTGATCTACTAGTGTAGATATATAGTCTATATTGTTATATAGTCTGACCTACTAGTTTAGATATATAGTCTATATCGTTATATTACTGACCTACTAGTGTAGATATATAGTCTATATTGTTATATAGTCTGATCTACTAGTGTAGATATATAGTCCATATTGTTATATAGTCTGACCTACTAGTGTAGATATATAGTCTGACCTACTAGTGTAGATATATAGTCTATATTGTTACATTCCTGACCTACTAGTGTAGATATATAGTCTATATTGTTATAGTCTGATCTACTAGTGTAGATATATAGTCTATATTGTTATATAGTCTGATCTACTAGTGTAGATATATAGTCTATATTGTTATATAGTCTGATCTACTAGTGTAGATATATAGTCTATATTGTTATATAGTCTGACCTACTAGTGTAGATATATAGTCTATATTTTTACATTACTGACCTACTAGTGTAGATATATAGTCTATATTGTTATATGGTCTGACCTACTAGTGTAGATATATAGTCTATATTGTTATATTACTGACCTACTAGTGTAGATATATAGTCTATATTGTTATATAGTCTGATCTACTAGTGTAGATATATAGTCTATATTGTTATATAGTCTGATCTACTAGTGTAGATATATAGTCTATATTGTTATATTACGGATCTCCAAGTGTAGATATATAGTCTATATTGTTATAGTCTGACCTACTAGTGTAGATATATAGTCTATATTGTTATAGTCTGACCTACTAGTGTAGATATATAGACTATATTGTTATATTACTGACCTCCTAGTGTAGATATATAGTCTATATTGTTATATGGTCTGACCTACTAGTGTAGATATATAGTCTATATTGTTATAGTCTGACCTACTAGTGTAGATATATAGACTATATTGTTATATAGTCTGATCTACTAGTGTATATATATAGTCTATATTGTTATAGTCTGACCTACTAGTGTAGATATATAGTCTATATTGTTATATTACTGACCTACTAGTGTAGATATATAGACTATATTGTTATATAGTCTGACCTACTAGTGTAGATATATAGACTATATTGTTATATTACTGACCTCCTAGTGTAGATATATAGTCTATATTGTTATATGGTCTGACCTACTAGTGTAGATATATAGTCTATATTGTTATATTACTGACCTATTAGTGTAGATATATAGTCTATATTGTTATATTACTGACCTACTAGTGTAGATATATAGTCTATATTGTTATAGTCTGACCTACTAGTGTAGATATGTAGTCTATATTGTTATAGTCTGACCTACTAGTGTAGATATATAGTCTATATTGTTATAGTCTGACCTACTAGTGTAGATATATAGTCTATATTGTTATAGTCTGACCTACTAGTGTAGGTATATAGTCTATATTGTTATATTACTGACCTACTAGTGTAGATATATAGTCTATATTGTTATATTACTGACCTACTAGTGTAGATATATATAGTCTATATTGTTATAGTCTGACCTACTAGTGTAGATATATAGTCTATATTGTTATAGTCTGACCTACTAGTGTAGATATATAGTCTATATTGTTATACAGTCTGATATACTAGTGTAGATATATAGTCTATATTGTTATAGTCTGACCTACTAGTGTAGATATATAGTCTATATTGTTATAGTCTGACCTACTAGTGTAGATATATATAGTCTATATTGTTATATTAATGACCTACTAGTGTAGATATATAGTCTATATTGTTATATAGTCTGATCTACAAGTGTAGATATATAGTCTATATTGTTATATTACTGACCTACTAGTGTAGATATATAGTCTATATTGTTATATTACTGACCTACTAGTGTAGATATATAATCTATATTGTTATAGTCTGACCTACTAGTGTAGATATATAGTCTATATTGTTATAGTCTGACCTACTAGTGTAGATATATAGTCTGACCTACTAGTGTAGATATATAGTCTATATTGTTATATAGTCTGATCTACTAGTGTAGATATATAGTCTATATTGTTATATTACTGATCTCCTAGTGTAGATATATAGTCTATATTGTTATAGTCTGACCTACTAGTGTAGATATATAGTCTATATTGTTATAGTCTGACCTACTAGTGTAGATATATAGTCTATATTGTTATAGTCTGACCTACTAGTGTAGATATATAGTCTATATTGTTATAGTCTGACCTACTAGTGTAGATATATAGTCTATATTGTTATAGTCTGACCTACTAGTGTAGATATATAGTCTATATTGTTATAGTCTGACCTACTAGTGTAGATATATAGTCTATATTGTTATAGTCTGACCTACTAGTGTAGATATATAGACTATATTGTTATATAGTCTGACCTACTAGTGTAGATATATAGTCTATATTGTTATATAGTCTGATCTACTAGTGTAGATATATAGTCTATATTGTTATATAGTCTGATCTACTAGTGTAGATATATAGTCTATATTGTTATATTACTGATCTCCTAGTGTAGATATATAGTCTATATTGTTATAGTCTGACCTACTAGTGTAGATATATAGACTATATTGTTATATAGTCTGACCTACTAGTGTAGATATATAGACTATATTGTTATATTACTGACCTCCTAGTGTAGATATATAGTCTATATTGTTATATGGTCTGACCTACTAGTGTAGATATATAGTCTATATTGTTATATTACTGACCTACTAGTGTAGATATATAGTCTATATTGTTATATTACTGACCTACTAGTGTAGATATATAGTCTATATTGTTATAGTCTGACCTACTAGTGTAGATATATAGTCTATATTGTTATATTACTGACCTACTAGTGTAGATATATAGTCTATATTGTTATAGTCTGACCTACTAGTGTAGGTATATAGTCTATATTGTTATAGTCTGACCTACTAGTGTAGATATATAGTCTATATTGTTATATATTCTGACCTACTAGTGTAGATATATAGACTATATTGTTATATAGTCTGACCTACTAGTGTAGATATATAGTCTATATTGTTATATAGTCTGACCTACTAGTGTAGATATATAGTCTATATTGTTTTATTACTGATCTACTAGTGTAGATATATAGTCTATTTTGTTATTGTCTGATCTACTAGTGTAGATATATAGTCTATATTGTTATATAGTCTGATCTACTAGTGTAGATATATAGTCTATATTGTTATATAGTCTGATCTACTAGTGTAGATATATAGTCTATATTGTTATATTACTGATCTCCTAGTGTAGATATATAGTCTATATTGTTATAGTCTGACCTACTAGTGTAGATATATAGTCTATATTTTTATAGTCTGACCTACTAGTGTATATATATAGACTATATTGTTATATTACTGACCTCCTAGTGTAGATATATAGTCTATATTGTTATATGGTCTGACCTACTAGTGTAGATATATAGTCTATATTGTTATATTACTGACCTACTAGTGTAGATATATAGTCTATATTGTTATATAGTCTGATCTACTAGTGTAGATATATAGACTATATTGTTATATAGTCTGATCTACTAGTGTAGATATATAGTCTATATTGTTATATAGTCTGATCTACTAGTGTAGATATATAGTCTATATTGTTATATAGTCTGATCTACTAGTGTAGATATATAGTCTATATTGTTATATAGTCTGACCTACTAGTGTAGATATATAGTCTATATTTTTACATTACTGACCTACTAGTGTAGATATATAGTCTATATTGTTATATGGTCTGACCTACTAGTGTAGATATATAGTCTATATTGTTATATTACTGACCTACTAGTGTAGATATATAGTCTATATTGTTATATAGTCTGATCTACTAGTGTAGATATATAGTCTATATTGTTATATAGTCTGATCTACTAGTGTAGATATATAGTCTATATTGTTATATTACGGATCTCCAAGTGTAGATATATAGTCTATATTGTTATAGTCTGACCTACTAGTGTAGATATATAGTCTATATTGTTATAGTCTGACCTACTAGTGTAGATATATAGACTATATTGTTATATTACTGACCTCCTAGTGTAGATATATAGTCTATATTGTTATATGGTCTGACCTACTAGTGTAGATATATAGTCTATATTGTTATAGTCTGACCTACTAGTGTAGATATATAGACTATATTGTTATATAGTCTGATCTACTAGTGTATATATATAGTCTATATTGTTATAGTCTGACCTACTAGTGTAGATATATAGTCTATATTGTTATATTACTGACCTACTAGTGTAGATATATAGACTATATTGTTATATAGTCTGACCTACTAGTGTAGATATATAGACTATATTGTTATATTACTGACCTCCTAGTGTAGATATATAGTCTATATTGTTATATGGTCTGACCTACTAGTGTAGATATATAGTCTATATTGTTATATTACTGACCTATTAGTGTAGATATATAGTCTATATTGTTATATTACTGACCTACTAGTGTAGATATATAGTCTATATTGTTATAGTCTGACCTACTAGTGTAGATATGTAGTCTATATTGTTATAGTCTGACCTACTAGTGTAGATATATAGTCTATATTGTTATAGTCTGACCTACTAGTGTAGATATATAGTCTATATTGTTATAGTCTGACCTACTAGTGTAGGTATATAGTCTATATTGTTATATTACTGACCTACTAGTGTAGATATATAGTCTATATTGTTATATTACTGACCTACTAGTGTAGATATATATAGTCTATATTGTTATAGTCTGACCTACTAGTGTAGATATATAGTCTATATTGTTATAGTCTGACCTACTAGTGTAGATATATAGTCTATATTGTTATACAGTCTGATATACTAGTGTAGATATATAGTCTATATTGTTATAGTCTGACCTACTAGTGTAGATATATAGTCTATATTGTTATAGTCTGACCTACTAGTGTAGATATATATAGTCTATATTGTTATATTAATGACCTACTAGTGTAGATATATAGTCTATATTGTTATATAGTCTGATCTACAAGTGTAGATATATAGTCTATATTGTTATATTACTGACCTACTAGTGTAGATATATAGTCTATATTGTTATATTACTGACCTACTAGTGTAGATATATAATCTATATTGTTATAGTCTGACCTACTAGTGTAGATATATAGTCTATATTGTTATAGTCTGACCTACTAGTGTAGATATATAGTCTGACCTACTAGTGTAGATATATAGTCTATATTGTTATATAGTCTGATCTACTAGTGTAGATATATAGTCTATATTGTTATATTACTGATCTCCTAGTGTAGATATATAGTCTATATTGTTATAGTCTGACCTACTAGTGTAGATATATAGTCTATATTGTTATAGTCTGACCTACTAGTGTAGATATATAGTCTATATTGTTATAGTCTGACCTACTAGTGTAGATATATAGTCTATATTGTTATAGTCTGACCTACTAGTGTAGATATATAGTCTATATTGTTATAGTCTGACCTACTAGTGTAGATATATAGTCTATATTGTTATAGTCTGACCTACTAGTGTAGATATATAGTCTATATTGTTATAGTCTGACCTACTAGTGTAGATATATAGACTATATTGTTATATAGTCTGACCTACTAGTGTAGATATATAGTCTATATTGTTATATAGTCTGATCTACTAGTGTAGATATATAGTCTATATTGTTATATAGTCTGATCTACTAGTGTAGATATATAGTCTATATTGTTATATTACTGATCTCCTAGTGTAGATATATAGTCTATATTGTTATAGTCTGACCTACTAGTGTAGATATATAGACTATATTGTTATATAGTCTGACCTACTAGTGTAGATATATAGACTATATTGTTATATTACTGACCTCCTAGTGTAGATATATAGTCTATATTGTTATATGGTCTGACCTACTAGTGTAGATATATAGTCTATATTGTTATATTACTGACCTACTAGTGTAGATATATAGTCTATATTGTTATATTACTGACCTACTAGTGTAGATATATAGTCTATATTGTTATAGTCTGACCTACTAGTGTAGATATATAGTCTATATTGTTATATTACTGACCTACTAGTGTAGATATATAGTCTATATTGTTATAGTCTGACCTACTAGTGTAGGTATATAGTCTATATTGTTATAGTCTGACCTACTAGTGTAGATATATAGTCTATATTGTTATATATTCTGACCTACTAGTGTAGATATATAGACTATATTGTTATATAGTCTGACCTACTAGTGTAGATATATAGTCTATATTGTTATATAGTCTGACCTACTAGTGTAGATATATAGTCTATATTGTTTTATTACTGATCTACTAGTGTAGATATATAGTCTATTTTGTTATTGTCTGATCTACTAGTGTAGATATATAGTCTATATTGTTATATAGTCTGATCTACTAGTGTAGATATATAGTCTATATTGTTATATAGTCTGATCTACTAGTGTAGATATATAGTCTATATTGTTATATTACTGATCTCCTAGTGTAGATATATAGTCTATATTGTTATAGTCTGACCTACTAGTGTAGATATATAGTCTATATTTTTATAGTCTGACCTACTAGTGTATATATATAGACTATATTGTTATATTACTGACCTCCTAGTGTAGATATATAGTCTATATTGTTATATGGTCTGACCTACTAGTGTAGATATATAGTCTATATTGTTATATTACTGACCTACTAGTGTAGATATATAGTCTATATTGTTATATAGTCTGATCTACTAGTGTAGATATATAGACTATATTGTTATATAGTCTGATCTACTAGTGTAGATATATAGTCTATATTGTTATATAGTCTGATCTACTAGTGTAGATATATAGTCTATATTGTTATATAGTCTGATCTACTAGTGTAGATATATAGTCTATATTGTTATATAGTCTGACCTACTAGTGTAGATATATAGTCTATATTTTTACATTACTGACCTACTAGTGTAGATATATAGTCTATATTGTTATATGGTCTGACCTACTAGTGTAGATATATAGTCTATATTGTTATATTACTGACCTACTAGTGTAGATATATAGTCTATATTGTTATATAGTCTGATCTACTAGTGTAGATATATAGTCTATATTGTTATATAGTCTGATCTACTAGTGTAGATATATAGTCTATATTGTTATATTACGGATCTCCAAGTGTAGATATATAGTCTATATTGTTATAGTCTGACCTACTAGTGTAGATATATAGTCTATATTGTTATAGTCTGACCTACTAGTGTAGATATATAGACTATATTGTTATATTACTGACCTCCTAGTGTAGATATATAGTCTATATTGTTATATGGTCTGACCTACTAGTGTAGATATATAGTCTATATTGTTATAGTCTGACCTACTAGTGTAGATATATAGACTATATTGTTATATAGTCTGATCTACTAGTGTATATATATAGTCTATATTGTTATAGTCTGACCTACTAGTGTAGATATATAGTCTATATTGTTATATTACTGACCTACTAGTGTAGATATATAGACTATATTGTTATATAGTCTGACCTACTAGTGTAGATATATAGACTATATTGTTATATTACTGACCTCCTAGTGTAGATATATAGTCTATATTGTTATATGGTCTGACCTACTAGTGTAGATATATAGTCTATATTGTTATATTACTGACCTATTAGTGTAGATATATAGTCTATATTGTTATATTACTGACCTACTAGTGTAGATATATAGTCTATATTGTTATAGTCTGACCTACTAGTGTAGATATGTAGTCTATATTGTTATAGTCTGACCTACTAGTGTAGATATATAGTCTATATTGTTATAGTCTGACCTACTAGTGTAGATATATAGTCTATATTGTTATAGTCTGACCTACTAGTGTAGGTATATAGTCTATATTGTTATATTACTGACCTACTAGTGTAGATATATAGTCTATATTGTTATATTACTGACCTACTAGTGTAGATATATATAGTCTATATTGTTATAGTCTGACCTACTAGTGTAGATATATAGTCTATATTGTTATAGTCTGACCTACTAGTGTAGATATATAGTCTATATTGTTATACAGTCTGATATACTAGTGTAGATATATAGTCTATATTGTTATAGTCTGACCTACTAGTGTAGATATATAGTCTATATTGTTATAGTCTGACCTACTAGTGTAGATATATATAGTCTATATTGTTATATTAATGACCTACTAGTGTAGATATATAGTCTATATTGTTATATAGTCTGATCTACAAGTGTAGATATATAGTCTATATTGTTATATTACTGACCTACTAGTGTAGATATATAGTCTATATTGTTATATTACTGACCTACTAGTGTAGATATATAATCTATATTGTTATAGTCTGACCTACTAGTGTAGATATATAGTCTATATTGTTATAGTCTGACCTACTAGTGTAGATATATAGTCTGACCTACTAGTGTAGATATATAGTCTATATTGTTATATAGTCTGATCTACTAGTGTAGATATATAGTCTATATTGTTATATTACTGATCTCCTAGTGTAGATATATAGTCTATAGTGTTATAGTCTGACCTACTAGTGTAGATATATAGTCTATATTGTTATAGTCTGACCTACTAGTGTAGATATATAGTCTATATTGTTATAGTCTGACCTACTAGTGTAGATATATAGTCTATATTGTTATAGTCTGACCTACTAGTGTAGATATATAGTCTATATTGTTATAGTCTGACCTACTAGTGTAGATATATAGTCTATATTGTTATAGTCTGACCTACTAGTGTAGATATATAGTCTATATTGTTATAGTCTGACCTACTAGTGTAGATATATAGACTATATTGTTATATAGTCTGACCTACTAGTGTAGATATATAGTCTATATTGTTATATAGTCTGATCTACTAGTGTAGATATATAGTCTATATTGTTATATAGTCTGATCTACTAGTGTAGATATATAGTCTATATTGTTATATTACTGATCTCCTAGTGTAGATATATAGTCTATATTGTTATAGTCTGACCTACTAGTGTAGATATATAGACTATATTGTTATATAGTCTGACCTACTAGTGTAGATATATAGACTATATTGTTATATTACTGACCTCCTAGTGTAGATATATAGTCTATATTGTTATATGGTCTGACCTACTAGTGTAGATATATAGTCTATATTGTTATATTACTGACCTACTAGTGTAGATATATAGTCTATATTGTTATATTACTGACCTACTAGTGTAGATATATAGTCTATATTGTTATAGTCTGACCTACTAGTGTAGATATATAGTCTATATTGTTATATTACTGACCTACTAGTGTAGATATATAGTCTATATTGTTATAGTCTGACCTACTAGTGTAGGTATATAGTCTATATTGTTATAGTCTGACCTACTAGTGTAGATATATAGTCTATATTGTTATATATTCTGACCTACTAGTGTAGATATATAGACTATATTGTTATATAGTCTGACCTACTAGTGTAGATATATAGTCTATATTGTTATATAGTCTGACCTACTAGTGTAGATATATAGTCTATATTGTTTTATTACTGATCTACTAGTGTAGATATATAGTCTATTTTGTTATTGTCTGATCTACTAGTGTAGATATATAGTCTATATTGTTATATAGTCTGATCTACTAGTGTAGATATATAGTCTATATTGTTATATAGTCTGATCTACTAGTGTAGATATATAGTCTATATTGTTATATTACTGATCTCCTAGTGTAGATATATAGTCTATATTGTTATAGTCTGACCTACTAGTGTAGATATATAGTCTATATTTTTATAGTCTGACCTACTAGTGTATATATATAGACTATATTGTTATATTACTGACCTCCTAGTGTAGATATATAGTCTATATTGTTATATGGTCTGACCTACTAGTGTAGATATATAGTCTATATTGTTATATTACTGACCTACTAGTGTAGATATATAGTCTATATTGTTATAGTCTGACCTACTAGTGTAGATATATAGTCTATATTGTTATAGTCTGACCTACTAGTGTAGATATATAGTCTATATTGTTATAGAGTCTGACCTACTAGTGTAGATATATAGACTATATTGTTATATAGTCTGATCTACTAGTGTATATATATAGTCTATATTGTTATAGTCTGACCTACTAGTGTAGATATATAGTCTATATTGTTATATTACTGACCTACTAGTGTAGATATATAGTCTATATTGTTATAGTCTGACCTACTAGTGTAGATATATAGTCTATATTGTTATAGTCTGACCTACTAGTGTAGGTATATAGTCTATATTGTTATATAGTCTGATCTACTAGTGTAGATATATAGACTATATTGTTATATAGTCTATATTGTTATATAGTCTGACCTACTAGTGTAGATATATAGTCTATATTGTTATAGTCTGACCTACTAGTGTAGATATATAGTCTATATTGTTATAGTCTGACCTACTAGTGTAGATATATAGTCTATATTGTTATATTACTGACCTACTAGTGTAGATATATAGTCTATATTGTTATATAGTCTGATCTACTAGTGTAGATATATAGTCTACATTGTTATATAGTCTGATCTACTAGTGTAGATATATAGTCTATATTGTTATATAGTCTGACCTACTAGTGTAGATATATAGACTATATTGTTATAGTCTGATCTACTAGTGTAGATATATAGTCTATATTGTTATATAGTCTGACCTACTGGTGTAGATATATAGTCTATATTGTTATATAGTCTGACCTACTAGTGTAGATATACAGTCTATATTGTTATATAGTCTGATCTACTAGTGTAGATATATAGTCTATATTGTTATATAGTCTGATCTACTAGTGTAGATATATAGTCTATATTGTTATATAGTCTGACCTACTAGTGTAGATATATAGTCTATATTGTTATAGTCTGATCTAATAGTGTAGATATATAGTCTATATTGTTATATAGTCTGATCTACTAGTGTAGATATTTAGTCTATATTGTTATATAGTCTGACCTACTAGTGTAGATATATAGTCTATATTGTTATAGTCTGATCTACTAGTGTAGATATATAGTCTATATTGTTATATAGTCTGATCTACTAGTGTAGATATTTAGTCTATATTGTTATATAGTCTGACCTACTAGTGTAGATAAATAGTCTATATTGTTATATAGTCTGATCTACTAGTGTAGATATATAGTCTATATTGTTATATAGTCTGACCTACTAGTGTAGATATATAGTCTATATTCTTATATAGTCTGATCTACTAGTGTAGATATATTGTTTATATTGTTATATAGTCTGACCTACTAGTGTAGATATACAGTCTATATTGTTATATAGTCTGATCTACTAGTGTAGATATATAGTCTATATTGTTATATAGTCTGACCTACTAGTGTAGATATATAGACTATATTGTTATATAGTCTGATCTACTAGTCTATATATATAGTCTATATTGTTATAGTCTGACCTACTAGTGTAGGTATATAGTCTATATTGTTATATTACTGACCTACTAGTGTAGATATATAGTCTATATTGTTATATTACTGACCTACTAGTGTAGATATATAGTCTATATTGTTATAGTCTGACCTACTAGTGTAGATATATAGTCTATATTGTTATAGTCTGACCTACTAGTGTAGATATATAGTCTATATTGTTATAGTCTGACCTACTAGTGTAGATGTATAGTCTATATTGTTATATAGTCTGACCTACTAGTGTAGATATATAGTCTATATTGTTATAGTCTGACCTACTAGTGTAGATATATAGTCTATATTGTTATATAGTCTGATCTACTAGTGTAGATATATAGTCTATATTGTTATATAGTCTGATCTACTAGTGTAGATATATAGTCTATATTGTTATATAGTCTGACCTACTACTGTAGATATATAGTCTATATTGTTATATAGTCTGATCTACTAGTGTAGATATATAGTCTATATTGTTATATAGTCTGACCTACTATTGTTGATATATAGTCTATATTGTTATAGTCTGACCTACTAGTGTAGATATATAGTCTATATTGTTATAGTCTGACCTACTAGTGTAGATATATAGTCCATATTGTTATAGTCTGACCTATTAGTGTAGATATATAGTCTATATTGTTATATAGTATGACCTACTAGTGTAGATATATAGTCTATATTGTTATAGTCTGACCTACTAGTGTAGATATATAATCTATATTGTTATAGTCTGATCTACTAGTGTAGATATATAGCCTATATTGTTATATAGTCTGATCTACTAGTGTAGATATATAGTCTATATTGTTATATTACTGACCTACTAGTGTAGATATATAGTCTATATTGTTATAGTCTGATCTACTAGTGTAGATATATAGTCTATATTGTCATATAGTCTGACCTACTAGTGTAGATATATAGTCTATATTGTTATATAGTCTGACCTACTAGTGTAGATATATAGTCTATATTGTTATATAGTCTCACCTACTAGTGTAGATATATAATCTATATTGTTATATTACTGACCTACTAGTGTAGGTATATAGTCTATATTGTTATATAGTCTGATCTACTAGTGTAGATATATAGAATATATTGTTATATAGTCTGACCTACTAGTGTAGATATATAGTCTATATTGTTATATAGTCTGACCTACTAGTGTAGATATTTAGACTATATTGTTATAGTCTGATCTATTAGTGTAGATATATAGTCTATATTGTTATATAGTCTGACCTACTAGTGTAGATATATAGTCTATATTGTTATATAGTCTGACCTACTAGTGTAGATATATAGTCTATATTGTTATATAGTCTGATCTACTAGTGTAGATATATAGTCTATATTGTTATATAGTCTGATCTACTAGTGTAGATATATAGTCTATATTGTTATATAGTCTGACCTACTAGTGTAGATATATAGTCTATATTGTTATATAGTCTGATCTACTAGTGTAGATATATAGTCTATATTGTTATATAGTCTGACCTACTAGTGTAGATATATAGTCTATATTGTTATAGTCTGACCTACTAGTGTAGATATATAGTCTATATTGTTATAGTCTGACCTACTAGTGTAGATATATAGTCTATATTCTTATAGTCTGACCTACTAGTGTAGATATATAGTCTATATTGTTATAGTCTGATCTACTAGTGTAGATATATAGTCTATATTGTTATAGTCTGATCTACTAGTGTAGATATATAGTCTATATTGTTATATAGTCTGATCTACTAGTGTAGATATATAGTCTATATTGTTATAGTCTCACCTACTAGTGTAGATATATAGTCTATATTGTTATAGTCTCACCTACTAGTGTAGATATATAGTCTATATTGTTATATTACTGACCTACTAGTGTAAATATACAGTCTTTATTGTTATAGTCTGATCTACTAGTGTAGATATATAGTCTATATTGTTATATAGTTTGACCTACTAGTGGAGATATATAGACTATATTGTTATAGTCTGACCTACTAGTGTAGATATATAGTCTATATTGTTATAGTCTGACCTACTAGTGTAAATATACAGTCTATATTGTTATAGTCTGATCTACTAGTGTAGATATATAGTCTATATTGTTATATAGTCTGACCTAGTAGTGTAGATATATAGTCTATATTGTTATATTACTGACCTACTAGTTTAGATATATAGTATATATTGTTATAGTCTGACCTAGTAGTGTAGATATATAGTCTATATTGTTATATAGTCTGATCTACTAGTGTAGATATATAGTCTATATTGTTATAATCTGACCTACTAGTGTAGGTATATAGTCTATATTGTTATATAGTCTGACCTACTAGTGTAGATATATAGTCTATATTGTTATAGTCTGACCTACTAGTGTAGATATATAGTCTATATTGTTATATTACTGACCTAGTGTAGATATATAGTCTATATTGTTATAGTCTGACCTACTAGTGTAGATATATAGTCTATATTGTTATATTACTGACCTACTAGTTTAGATATATAGTCTATATTGTTATAGTCTGACCTACTAGTGTAGGTATATAGTCTATATTGTTATATAGTTTGATCTACTAGTGTAGATATATAGACTATATTGTTATATAGTCTGACCTACTAGTGTAGATATATAGTCTATATTGTTATATAGTCTGATCTACTAGTGTAGATATATAGTCTATATTGTTATAGTCTGACCTATTAGTGTAGATATATAGTCTATATTGTTATATAGTCTGACCTACTAGTGTAGATATATAGTCTATATTGTTATATGGTCTGACCTACTAGTGTAGATATATAGTCTATATTGTTATATTCTGACCTACTAGTGTAGATATATAGTCTATATTGTTATATTACTGATCTACTAGTGTAGATATATAGTCTATATTGTTATAGTCTGACCTACTAGTGTAGATATATAGTCTATATTGTTATATAGTATGACCTACTAGTGTAGATATAGTCTATATTGTTATAGTCCGACCTACTAGTGTAGGTATATAGTCTATATTGTTATATAGTATGACCTACTAGTGTAGATATATAGTCTATATTGTTATAGTCTAACCTACTAGTGTAGATATATAGTCTATATTGTTATATAGTATGATCTACTAGTGTAGATATATAGTCTATATTGTTATATTACTGACCTACTAGTGTAGATATATAGTCTATATTGTTATAGTCTGACCTACTAGTGTAGATATATAGTCTATATTGTTATAGTCTGACCTACTAGTGTAGATATATAGTCTATATTGTTATATAGTCTGATCTACTAGTGTAGATATATAGTCTATATTGTTATATTACTGACCTACTAGTGTAGATATATAGTCTATATTGTTATAGTCTGACCTACTAGTGTAGATATATAGTCTATATTGTTATAGTCTGACCTACTAGTGTAGATATATAGTCTATATTGTTATAGTCTGACCTACTAGTGTAGATATATAGTCTATATTGTTATAGTCTGATCTACTTGTGTAGATATATAGTCTATATTGTTATATAGTCTGATCTACTAGTGTAGATATATAGTCTATATTGTTATATTACTGACCTACTAGTGTAGATATATAGTCTTTATTGTTATATAGTATGACCTACTAGTGTAGATATATAGTCTATATTGTTATAGTCTGACCTACTAGTGTAGATATATAGTCTATATTGTTATAGTCTGACCTACTAGTGTAGATATATAGTCTATATTGTTATAGTCTGATCTACTAGTGTAGATATATAGTCTATATTGTTATATAGTCTGATCTACTAGTGTAGATATATAGTCTATATTGTTATATTACTGACCTACTAGTGTAGATATATAGTCTATATTGTTATAGTCTGATCTACTAGTGTAGATATATAGTCTGATCTACTAGTGTAGATATATAGTCTATATTGTTATAGTCTCACCTACTTGTGTAGATATATAGTCTATATTGTTATAGTTTCACCTACTAGTGTAGATATATAGTCTATATTGTTATATTACTGACCTACTAGTGTAAATATACAGTCTTTATTGTTATAGTCTGATCTACTAGTGTAGATATATAGTCTATATTGTTATATAGTTTGACCTACTAGTGGAGATATATAGACTATATTGTTATAGTCTGACCTACTAGTGTAGATATATAGTCTATATTGTTATATAGTCTGACCTACTAGTGTAGATATATAGTCTATATTGTTATATAGTCTCACCTACTAGTGTAGATATATAATCTATATTGTTATATTACTGACCTACTAGTGTAGGTATATAGTCTATATTGTTATATAGTCTGATCTACTAGTGTAGATATATAGAATATATTGTTATATAGTCTGACCTACTAGTGTAGATATATAGTCTATATTGTTATATAGTCTGACCTACTAGTGTAGATATTTAGACTATATTGTTATAGTCTGATCTATTAGTGTAGATATATAGTCTATATTGTTATATAGTCTGACCTACTAGTGTAGATATATAGTCTATATTGTTATATAGTCTGACCTACTAGTGTAGATATATAGTCTATATTGTTATATAGTCTGATCTACTAGTGTAGATATATAGTCTATATTGTTATATAGTCTGATCTACTAGTGTAGATATATAGTCTATATTGTTATATAGTCTGACCTACTAGTGTAGATATATAGTCTATATTGTTATATAGTCTGATCTACTAGTGTAGATATATAGTCTATATTGTTATATAGTCTGACCTACTAGTGTAGATATATAGTCTATATTGTTATAGTCTGACCTACTAGTGTAGATATATAGTCTATATTGTTATAGTCTGACCTACTAGTGTAGATATATAGTCTATATTCTTATAGTCTGACCTACTAGTGTAGATATATAGTCTATATTGTTATAGTCTGATCTACTAGTGTAGATATATAGTCTATATTGTTATAGTCTGATCTACTAGTGTAGATATATAGTCTATATTGTTATATAGTCTGATCTACTAGTGTAGATATATAGTCTATATTGTTATAGTCTCACCTACTAGTGTAGATATATAGTCTATATTGTTATAGTCTCACCTACTAGTGTAGATATATAGTCTATATTGTTATATTACTGACCTACTAGTGTAAATATACAGTCTTTATTGTTATAGTCTGATCTACTAGTGTAGATATATAGTCTATATTGTTATATAGTTTGACCTACTAGTGGAGATATATAGACTATATTGTTATAGTCTGACCTACTAGTGTAGATATATAGTCTATATTGTTATAGTCTGACCTACTAGTGTAAATATACAGTCTATATTGTTATAGTCTGATCTACTAGTGTAGATATATAGTCTATATTGTTATATAGTCTGACCTAGTAGTGTAGATATATAGTCTATATTGTTATATTACTGACCTACTAGTTTAGATATATAGTATATATTGTTATAGTCTGACCTAGTAGTGTAGATATATAGTCTATATTGTTATATAGTCTGATCTACTAGTGTAGATATATAGTCTATATTGTTATAATCTGACCTACTAGTGTAGGTATATAGTCTATATTGTTATATAGTCTGACCTACTAGTGTAGATATATAGTCTATATTGTTATAGTCTGACCTACTAGTGTAGATATATAGTCTATATTGTTATATTACTGACCTAGTGTAGATATATAGTCTATATTGTTATAGTCTGACCTACTAGTGTAGATATATAGTCTATATTGTTATATTACTGACCTACTAGTTTAGATATATAGTCTATATTGTTATAGTCTGACCTACTAGTGTAGGTATATAGTCTATATTGTTATATAGTTTGATCTACTAGTGTAGATATATAGACTATATTGTTATATAGTCTGACCTACTAGTGTAGATATATAGTCTATATTGTTATATAGTCTGATCTACTAGTGTAGATATATAGTCTATATTGTTATAGTCTGACCTATTAGTGTAGATATATAGTCTATATTGTTATATAGTCTGACCTACTAGTGTAGATATATAGTCTATATTGTTATATGGTCTGACCTACTAGTGTAGATATATAGTCTATATTGTTATATTCTGACCTACTAGTGTAGATATATAGTCTATATTGTTATATTACTGATCTACTAGTGTAGATATATAGTCTATATTGTTATAGTCTGACCTACTAGTGTAGATATATAGTCTATATTGTTATATAGTATGACCTACTAGTGTAGATATAGTCTATATTGTTATAGTCCGACCTACTAGTGTAGGTATATAGTCTATATTGTTATATAGTATGACCTACTAGTGTAGATATATAGTCTATATTGTTATAGTCTAACCTACTAGTGTAGATATATAGTCTATATTGTTATATAGTATGATCTACTAGTGTAGATATATAGTCTATATTGTTATATTACTGACCTACTAGTGTAGATATATAGACTATATTGTTATAGTCTGACCTACTAGTGTAGATATATAGTCTATATTGTTATAGTCTGACCTACTAGTGTAGATATATAGTCTATATTGTTATATAGTCTGATCTACTAGTGTAGATATATAGTCTATATTGTTATATTACTGACCTACTAGTGTAGATATATAGTCTATATTGTTATAGTCTGACCTACTAGTGTAGATATATAGTCTATATTGTTATAGTCTGACCTACTAGTGTAGATATATAGTCTATATTGTTATAGTCTGACCTACTAGTGTAGATATATAGTCTATATTGTTATAGTCTGATCTACTTGTGTAGATATATAGTCTATATTGTTATATAGTCTGATCTACTAGTGTAGATATATAGTCTATATTGTTATATTACTGACCTACTAGTGTAGATATATAGTCTTTATTGTTATATAGTATGACCTACTAGTGTAGATATATAGTCTATATTGTTATAGTCTGACCTACTAGTGTAGATATATAGTCTATATTGTTATAGTCTGACCTACTAGTGTAGATATATAGTCTATATTGTTATAGTCTGATCTACTAGTGTAGATATATAGTCTATATTGTTATATAGTCTGATCTACTAGTGTAGATATATAGTCTATATTGTTATATTACTGACCTACTAGTGTAGATATATAGTCTATATTGTTATAGTCTGATCTACTAGTGTAGATATATAGTCTATATTGTTATATAGTCTGATCTACTAGTGTAGATATATAGTCTATATTGTTATAGTCTCACCTACTTGTGTAGATATATAGTCTATATTGTTATAGTTTCACCTACTAGTGTAGATATATAGTCTATATTGTTATATTACTGACCTACTAGTGTAAATATACAGTCTTTATTGTTATAGTCTGATCTACTAGTGTAGATATATAGTCTATATTGTTATATAGTTTGACCTACTAGTGGAGATATATAGACTATATTGTTATAGTCTGACCTACTAGTGTAGATATATAGTCTATATTGTTATAGTCTGACCTACTAGTGTAAATATACAGTCTATATTGTTATAGTCTGATCTACTAGTGTAGATATATAGTCTATATTGTTATATAGTCTGACCTAGTAGTGTAGATATATAGTCTATATTGTTACATTACTGACCTACTAGTGTAGATATATAGTCTATATTGTTATAGTCTGACCTACTAGTGTAAATATACAGTCTATATTGTTATAGTCTGATCTACTAGTGTAGATATATAGTCTATATTGTTATATAGTCTGACCTAGTAGTGTAGATATATAGTCTATATTGTTATATTACTGACCTACTAGTTTAGATATATAGTATATATTGTTATAGTCTGACCTAGTAGTGTAGATATATAGTCTATATTGTTATATAGTCTGATCTACTAGTGTAGATATATAGTCTATATTGTTATATAGTCTGACCTACTAGTGTAGATATATAGTCTATATTGTTATAGTCTGATCTACTAGTGTAGATATATAGTCTATATTGTTATATAGTCTGATCTACTAGTGTAGATATTTAGTCTATATTGTTATATAGTCTGACCTACTAGTGTAGATATATAGTCTATATTGTTATATAGTCTGATCTACTAGTGTAGATATATAGTCTATATTGTTATATAGTCTGACCTACTAGTGTAGATATATAGTCTATATTCTTATATAGTCTGATCTACTAGTGTAGATATATTGTTTATATTGTTATATAGTCTGACCTACTAGTGTAGATATACAGTCTATATTGTTATATAGTCTGATCTACTAGTGTAGATATATAGTCTATATTGTTATATAGTCTGACCTACTAGTGTAGATATATAGACTATATTGTTATATAGTCTGATCTACTAGTCTATATATATAGTCTATATTGTTATAGTCTGACCTACTAGTGTAGGTATATAGTCTATATTGTTATATTACTGACCTACTAGTGTAGATATATAGTCTATATTGTTATATTACTGACCTACTAGTGTAGATATATAGTCTATATTGTTATAGTCTGACCTACTAGTGTAGATATATAGTCTATATTGTTATAGTCTGACCTACTAGTGTAGATATATAGTCTATATTGTTATAGTCTGACCTACTAGTGTAGATGTATAGTCTATATTGTTATATAGTCTGACCTACTAGTGTAGATATATAGTCTATATTGTTATAGTCTGACCTACTAGTGTAGATATATAGTCTATATTGTTATATAGTCTGATCTACTAGTGTAGATATATAGTCTATATTGTTATATAGTCTGATCTACTAGTGTAGATATATAGTCTATATTGTTATATAGTCTGACCTACTACTGTAGATATATAGTCTATATTGTTATATAGTCTGATCTACTAGTGTAGATATATAGTCTATATTGTTATATAGTCTGACCTACTAGTGTAGATATTTAGACTATATTGTTATAGTCTGATCTATTAGTGTAGATATATAGTCTATATTGTTATATAGTCTGACCTACTAGTGTAGATATATAGTCTATATTGTTATATAGTCTGATCTACTAGTGTAGATATATAGTCTATATTGTTATATAGTCTGATCTACTAGTGTAGATATATAGTCTATATTGTTATATAGTCTGACCTACTAGTGTAGATATATAGTCTATATTGTTATATAGTCTGATCTACTAGTGTAGATATATAGTCTATATTGTTATATAGTCTGACCTACTAGTGTAGATATATAGTCTATATTGTTATAGTCTGACCTACTAGTGTAGATATATAGTCTATATTGTTATAGTCTGACCTACTAGTGTAGATATATAGTCTATATTCTTATAGTCTGACCTACTAGTGTAGATATATAGTCTATATTGTTATAGTCTGATCTACTAGTGTAGATATATAGTCTATATTGTTATAGTCTGATCTACTAGTGTAGATATATAGTCTATATTGTTATATAGTCTGATCTACTAGTGTAGATATATAGTCTATATTGTTATAGTCTCACCTACTAGTGTAGATATATAGTCTATATTGTTATAGTCTCACCTACTAGTGTAGATATATAGTCTATATTGTTATATTACTGACCTACTAGTGTAAATATACAGTCTTTATTGTTATAGTCTGATCTACTAGTGTAGATATATAGTCTATATTGTTATATAGTTTGACCTACTAGTGGAGATATATAGACTATATTGTTATAGTCTGACCTACTAGTGTAGATATATAGTCTATATTGTTATAGTCTGACCTACTAGTGTAAATATACAGTCTATATTGTTATAGTCTGATCTACTAGTGTAGATATATAGTCTATATTGTTATATAGTCTGACCTAGTAGTGTAGATATATAGTCTATATTGTTATATTACTGACCTACTAGTTTAGATATATAGTATATATTGTTATAGTCTGACCTAGTAGTGTAGATATATAGTCTATATTGTTATATAGTCTGATCTACTAGTGTAGATATATAGTCTATATTGTTATAATCTGACCTACTAGTGTAGGTATATAGTCTATATTGTTATATAGTCTGACCTACTAGTGTAGATATATAGTCTATATTGTTATAGTCTGACCTACTAGTGTAGATATATAGTCTATATTGTTATATTACTGACCTAGTGTAGATATATAGTCTATATTGTTATAGTCTGACCTACTAGTGTAGATATATAGTCTATATTGTTATATTACTGACCTACTAGTTTAGATATATAGTCTATATTGTTATAGTCTGACCTACTAGTGTAGGTATATAGTCTATATTGTTATATAGTTTGATCTACTAGTGTAGATATATAGACTATATTGTTATATAGTCTGACCTACTAGTGTAGATATATAGTCTATATTGTTATATAGTCTGATCTACTAGTGTAGATATATAGTCTATATTGTTATAGTCTGACCTATTAGTGTAGATATATAGTCTATATTGTTATATAGTCTGACCTACTAGTGTAGATATATAGTCTATATTGTTATATGGTCTGACCTACTAGTGTAGATATATAGTCTATATTGTTATATTCTGACCTACTAGTGTAGATATATAGTCTATATTGTTATATTACTGATCTACTAGTGTAGATATATAGTCTATATTGTTATAGTCTGACCTACTAGTGTAGATATATAGTCTATATTGTTATATAGTATGACCTACTAGTGTAGATATAGTCTATATTGTTATAGTCCGACCTACTAGTGTAGGTATATAGTCTATATTGTTATATAGTATGACCTACTAGTGTAGATATATAGTCTATATTGTTATAGTCTAACCTACTAGTGTAGATATATAGTCTATATTGTTATATAGTATGATCTACTAGTGTAGATATATAGTCTATATTGTTATATTACTGACCTACTAGTGTAGATATATAGTCTATATTGTTATAGTCTGACCTACTAGTGTAGATATATAGTCTATATTGTTATAGTCTGACCTACTAGTGTAGATATATAGTCTATATTGTTATATAGTCTGATCTACTAGTGTAGATATATAGTCTATATTGTTATATTACTGACCTACTAGTGTAGATATATAGTCTATATTGTTATAGTCTGACCTACTAGTGTAGATATATAGTCTATATTGTTATAGTCTGACCTACTAGTGTAGATATATAGTCTATATTGTTATAGTCTGACCTACTAGTGTAGATATATAGTCTATATTGTTATAGTCTGATCTACTTGTGTAGATATATAGTCTATATTGTTATATAGTCTGATCTACTAGTGTAGATATATAGTCTATATTGTTATATTACTGACCTACTAGTGTAGATATATAGTCTTTATTGTTATATAGTATGACCTACTAGTGTAGATATATAGTCTATATTGTTATAGTCTGACCTACTAGTGTAGATATATAGTCTATATTGTTATAGTCTGACCTACTAGTGTAGATATATAGTCTATATTGTTATAGTCTGATCTACTAGTGTAGATATATAGTCTATATTGTTATATAGTCTGATCTACTAGTGTAGATATATAGTCTATATTGTTATATTACTGACCTACTAGTGTAGATATATAGTCTATATTGTTATAGTCTGATCTACTAGTGTAGATATATAGTCTATATTGTTATATAGTCTGATCTACTAGTGTAGATATATAGTCTATATTGTTATAGTCTCACCTACTTGTGTAGATATATAGTCTATATTGTTATAGTTTCACCTACTAGTGTAGATATATAGTCTATATTGTTATATTACTGACCTACTAGTGTAAATATACAGTCTTTATTGTTATAGTCTGATCTACTAGTGTAGATATATAGTCTATATTGTTATATAGTTTGACCTACTAGTGGAGATATATAGACTATATTGTTATAGTCTGACCTACTAGTGTAGATATATAGTCTATATTGTTATAGTCTGACCTACTAGTGTAAATATACAGTCTATATTGTTATAGTCTGATCTACTAGTGTAGATATATAGTCTATATTGTTATATAGTCTGACCTAGTAGTGTAGATATATAGTCTATATTGTTACATTACTGACCTACTAGTGTAGATATATAGTCTATATTGTTATAGTCTGACCTACTAGTGTAAATATACAGTCTATATTGTTATAGTCTGATCTACTAGTGTAGATATATAGTCTATATTGTTATATAGTCTGACCTAGTAGTGTAGATATATAGTCTATATTGTTATATTACTGACCTACTAGTTTAGATATATAGTATATATTGTTATAGTCTGACCTAGTAGTGTAGATATATAGTCTATATTGTTATATAGTCTGATCTACTAGTGTAGATATATAGTCTATATTGTTATATAGTCTGACCTACTAGTGTAGATATATAGTCTATATTGTTATAGTCTGATCTACTAGTGTAGATATATAGTCTATATTGTTATATAGTCTGATCTACTAGTGTAGATATTTAGTCTATATTGTTATATAGTCTGACCTACTAGTGTAGATATATAGTCTATATTGTTATATAGTCTGATCTACTAGTGTAGATATATAGTCTATATTGTTATATAGTCTGACCTACTAGTGTAGATATATAGTCTATATTCTTATATAGTCTGATCTACTAGTGTAGATATATTGTTTATATTGTTATATAGTCTGACCTACTAGTGTAGATATACAGTCTATATTGTTATATAGTCTGATCTACTAGTGTAGATATATAGTCTATATTGTTATATAGTCTGACCTACTAGTGTAGATATATAGACTATATTGTTATATAGTCTGATCTACTAGTCTATATATATAGTCTATATTGTTATAGTCTGACCTACTAGTGTAGGTATATAGTCTATATTGTTATATTACTGACCTACTAGTGTAGATATATAGTCTATATTGTTATATTACTGACCTACTAGTGTAGATATATAGTCTATATTGTTATAGTCTGACCTACTAGTGTAGATATATAGTCTATATTGTTATAGTCTGACCTACTAGTGTAGATATATAGTCTATATTGTTATAGTCTGACCTACTAGTGTAGATGTATAGTCTATATTGTTATATAGTCTGACCTACTAGTGTAGATATATAGTCTATATTGTTATAGTCTGACCTACTAGTGTAGATATATAGTCTATATTGTTATATAGTCTGATCTACTAGTGTAGATATATAGTCTATATTGTTATATAGTCTGATCTACTAGTGTAGATATATAGTCTATATTGTTATATAGTCTGACCTACTACTGTAGATATATAGTCTATATTGTTATATAGTCTGATCTACTAGTGTAGATATATAGTCTATATTGTTATATAGTCTGACCTACTAGTGTAGATATATAGTCTATATTGTTATAGTCTGACCTACTAGTGTAGATATATAGTCTATATTGTTATAGTCTGACCTACTAGTGTAGATATATAGTCCATATTGTTATAGTCTGACCTATTAGTGTAGATATATAGTCTATATTGTTATATAGTATGACCTACTAGTGTAGATATATAGTCTATATTGTTATAGTCTGACCTACTAGTGTAGATATATAATCTATATTGTTATAGTCTGATCTACTAGTGTAGATATATAGCCTATATTGTTATATAGTCTGATCTACTAGTGTAGATATATAGTCTATATTGTTATATTACTGACCTACTAGTGTAGATATATAGTCTATATTGTTATAGTCTGATCTACTAGTGTAGATATATAGTCTATATTGTCATATAGTCTGACCTACTAGTGTAGATATATAGTCTATATTGTTATATAGTCTGACCTACTAGTGTAGATATATAGTCTATATTGTTATATAGTCTCACCTACTAGTGTAGATATATAATCTATATTGTTATATTACTGACCTACTAGTGTAGGTATATAGTCTATATTGTTATATAGTCTGATCTACTAGTGTAGATATATAGAATATATTGTTATATAGTCTGACCTACTAGTGTAGATATATAGTCTATATTGTTATATAGTCTGACCTACTAGTGTAGATATTTAGACTATATTGTTATAGTCTGATCTATTAGTGTAGATATATAGTCTATATTGTTATATAGTCTGACCTACTAGTGTAGATATATAGTCTATATTGTTATATAGTCTGACCTACTAGTGTAGATATATAGTCTATATTGTTATATAGTCTGATCTACTAGTGTAGATATATAGTCTATATTGTTATATAGTCTGATCTACTAGTGTAGATATATAGTCTATATTGTTATATAGTCTGACCTACTAGTGTAGATATATAGTCTATATTGTTATATAGTCTGATCTACTAGTGTAGATATATAGTCTATATTGTTATATAGTCTGACCTACTAGTGTAGATATATAGTCTATATTGTTATAGTCTGACCTACTAGTGTAGATATATAGTCTATATTGTTATAGTCTGACCTACTAGTGTAGATATATAGTCTATATTCTTATAGTCTGACCTACTAGTGTAGATATATAGTCTATATTGTTATAGTCTGATCTACTAGTGTAGATATATAGTCTATATTGTTATAGTCTGATCTACTAGTGTAGATATATAGTCTATATTGTTATATAGTCTGATCTACTAGTGTAGATATATAGTCTATATTGTTATAGTCTCACCTACTAGTGTAGATATATAGTCTATATTGTTATAGTCTCACCTACTAGTGTAGATATATAGTCTATATTGTTATATTACTGACCTACTAGTGTAAATATACAGTCTTTATTGTTATAGTCTGATCTACTAGTGTAGATATATAGTCTATATTGTTATATAGTTTGACCTACTAGTGGAGATATATAGACTATATTGTTATAGTCTGACCTACTAGTGTAGATATATAGTCTATATTGTTATAGTCTGACCTACTAGTGTAAATATACAGTCTATATTGTTATAGTCTGATCTACTAGTGTAGATATATAGTCTATATTGTTATATAGTCTGACCTAGTAGTGTAGATATATAGTCTATATTGTTATATTACTGACCTACTAGTTTAGATATATAGTATATATTGTTATAGTCTGACCTAGTAGTGTAGATATATAGTCTATATTGTTATATAGTCTGATCTACTAGTGTAGATATATAGTCTATATTGTTATAATCTGACCTACTAGTGTAGGTATATAGTCTATATTGTTATATAGTCTGACCTACTAGTGTAGATATATAGTCTATATTGTTATAGTCTGACCTACTAGTGTAGATATATAGTCTATATTGTTATATTACTGACCTACTAGTTTAGATATATAGTCTATATTGTTATAGTCTGACCTACTAGTGTAGGTATATAGTCTATATTGTTATATAGTTTGATCTACTAGTGTAGATATATAGACTATATTGTTATATAGTCTGACCTACTAGTGTAGATATATAGTCTATATTGTTATATAGTCTGATCTACTAGTGTAGATATATAGTCTATATTGTTATAGTCTGACCTATTAGTGTAGATATATAGTCTATATTGTTATATAGTCTGACCTACTAGTGTAGATATATAGTCTATATTGTTATATGGTCTGACCTACTAGTGTAGATATATAGTCTATATTGTTATATTCTGACCTACTAGTGTAGATATATAGTCTATATTGTTATATTACTGATCTACTAGTGTAGATATATAGTCTATATTGTTATAGTCTGACCTACTAGTGTAGATATATAGTCTATATTGTTATATAGTATGACCTACTAGTGTAGATATAGTCTATATTGTTATAGTCCGACCTACTAGTGTAGGTATATAGTCTATATTGTTATATAGTATGACCTACTAGTGTAGATATATAGTCTATATTGTTATAGTCTAACCTACTAGTGTAGATATATAGTCTATATTGTTATATAGTATGATCTACTAGTGTAGATATATAGTCTATATTGTTATATTACTGACCTACTAGTGTAGATATATAGTCTATATTGTTATAGTCTGACCTACTAGTGTAGATATATAGTCTATATTGTTATAGTCTGACCTACTAGTGTAGATATATAGTCTATATTGTTATATAGTCTGATCTACTAGTGTAGATATATAGTCTATATTGTTATATTACTGACCTACTAGTGTAGATATATAGTCTATATTGTTATAGTCTGACCTACTAGTGTAGATATATAGTCTATATTGTTATAGTCTGACCTACTAGTGTAGATATATAGTCTATATTGTTATAGTCTGACCTACTAGTGTAGATATATAGTCTATATTGTTATAGTCTGATCTACTTGTGTAGATATATAGTCTATATTGTTATATAGTCTGATCTACTAGTGTAGATATATAGTCTATATTGTTATATTACTGACCTACTAGTGTAGATATATAGTCTTTATTGTTATATAGTATGACCTACTAGTGTAGATATATAGTCTATATTGTTATAGTCTGACCTACTAGTGTAGATATATAGTCTATATTGTTATAGTCTGACCTACTAGTGTAGATATATAGTCTATATTGTTATAGTCTGATCTACTAGTGTAGATATATAGTCTATATTGTTATATAGTCTGATCTACTAGTGTAGATATATAGTCTATATTGTTATATTACTGACCTACTAGTGTAGATATATAGTCTATATTGTTATAGTCTGATCTACTAGTGTAGATATATAGTCTATATTGTTATATAGTCTGATCTACTAGTGTAGATATATAGTCTATATTGTTATAGTCTCACCTACTTGTGTAGATATATAGTCTATATTGTTATAGTTTCACCTACTAGTGTAGATATATAGTCTATATTGTTATATTACTGACCTACTAGTGTAAATATACAGTCTTTATTGTTATAGTCTGATCTACTAGTGTAGATATATAGTCTATATTGTTATATAGTTTGACCTACTAGTGGAGATATATAGACTATATTGTTATAGTCTGACCTACTAGTGTAGATATATAGTCTATATTGTTATAGTCTGACCTACTAGTGTAAATATACAGTCTATATTGTTATAGTCTGATCTACTAGTGTAGATATATAGTCTATATTGTTATATAGTCTGACCTAGTAGTGTAGATATATAGTCTATATTGTTACATTACTGACCTACTAGTGTAGATATATAGTCTATATTGTTATAGTCTGACCTACTAGTGTAAATATACAGTCTATATTGTTATAGTCTGATCTACTAGTGTAGATATATAGTCTATATTGTTATATAGTCTGACCTAGTAGTGTAGATATATAGTCTATATTGTTATATTACTGACCTACTAGTTTAGATATATAGTATATATTGTTATAGTCTGACCTAGTAGTGTAGATATATAGTCTATATTGTTATATAGTCTGATCTACTAGTGTAGATATATAGTCTATATTGTTATATAGTCTGACCTACTAGTGTAGCTATATAGTCTATATTGTTATAGTCTGACCTACTAGTGTAGATATATAGTCTATATTGTTATAGTCTGACCTACTAGTGTAGATATATAGACTATATTGTTATATTACTGACCTCCTAGTGTAGATATATAGTCTATATTGTTATATTACTGACCTACTACTGTAGATATATAGTCTATATTGTTATATAGTCTGACCTACTAGTGTAGATATATAGACTATATTGTTATATAGTCTGATCTACTAGTGTATATATATAGTCTATATTGTTATAGTCTGACCTACTAGTGTAGATATATAGTCTATATTGTTATATAGTCTGACCTACTAGTGTAGATATATAGTCTATATTGTTATATTACTGACCTACTAGTGTAGCTATATAGTCTATATTGTTATATAGTCTGATCTACTAGTGTAGATATATAGTCTATATTGTTATAGTCTGACCTACTAGTGTAGATATATAGTCTATATTGTTATATAGTCTGACCTACTAGTGTAGATATATAGTCTATATTGTTATATTACTGATCTACTAGTGTAGATGTATAGTCTATTTTGTTATAGTCTGATCTACTAGTGTAGATATATAGTCTATTTTGTTATAGTCTGATCTACTAGTGTAGATATATAGTCTATTTTGTTATAGTCTGATCTACTAGTGTAGATATATAGTCTATATTGTTATATAGTCTGACCTAGTAGTGTATATATATAGTCTATATTGTTATATTACTGACCTACTAGTGTAGATATATAGTCCATATTGTTATATTACTGACCTACTAGTGTAGATATATAGTCTATATTGTTATAGTCTGACCTACTAGTGTAGATATATAGTCTATATTGTTATAGTCTGACCTACTAGTGTAGATATATAGTCCATATTGTTATAGTCTGACCTATTAGTGTAGATATATAGTCTATATTGTTATATAGTATGACCTACTAGTGTAGATATATAGTCTATATTGTTATAGTCTGACCTACTAGTGTAGATATATAATCTATATTGTTATAGTCTGATCTACTAGTGTAGATATATAGCCTATATTGTTATATAGTCTGATCTACTAGTGTAGATATATAGTCTATATTGTTATATTACTGACCTACTAGTGTAGATATATAGTCTATATTGTTATAGTCTGATCTACTAGTGTAGATATATAGTCTATATTGTCATATAGTCTGACCTACTAGTGTAGATATATAGTCTATATTGTTATATAGTCTGACCTACTAGTGTAGATATATAGTCTATATTGTTATATAGTCTGACCTACTAGTGTAGATATATATTCTATATTGTTATATAGTCTCACCTACTAGTGTAGATATATAATCTATATTGTTATATTACTGACCTACTAGTGTAGGTATATAGTCTATATTGTTATATAGTCTGATCTACTAGTGTAGATATATAGAATATATTGTTATATAGTCTGACCTACTAGTGTAGATATATAGTCTATATTGTTATATAGTCTGACCTACTAGTGTAGATATTTAGACTATATTGTTATAGTCTGATCTATTAGTGTAGATATATAGTCTATATTGTTATATAGTCTGACCTACTAGTGTAGATATATAGTCTATATTGTTATATAGTCTGACCTACTAGTGTAGATATATAGTCTATATTGTTATATAGTCTGATCTACTAGTGTAGATATATAGTCTATATTGTTATATAGTCTGATCTACTAGTGTAGATATATAGTCTATATTGTTATATAGTCTGACCTACTAGTGTAGATATATAGTCTATATTGTTATATAGTCTGATCTACTAGTGTAGATATATAGTCTATATTGTTATATAGTCTGACCTACTAGTGTAGATATATAGTCTATATTGTTATAGTCTGACCTACTAGTGTAGATATATAGTCTATATTGTTATAGTCTGACCTACTAGTGTAGATATATAGTCTATATTGTTATAGTCTGACCTACTAGTGTAGATATATAGTCTATATTGTTATAGTCTGATCTACTAGTGTAGATATATAGTCTATATTGTTATAGTCTGATCTACTAGTGTAGATATATAGTCTATATTGTTATATAGTCTGATCTACTAGTGTAGATATATAGTCTATATTGTTATAGTCTCACCTACTAGTGTAGATATATAGTCTATATTGTTATAGTCTCACCTACTAGTGTAGATATATAGTCTATATTGTTATATTACTGACCTACTAGTGTAAATATACAGTCTTTATTGTTATAGTCTGATCTACTAGTGTAGATATATAGTCTATATTGTTATATAGTTTGACCTACTAGTGGAGATATATAGACTATATTGTTATAGTCTGACCTACTAGTGTAGATATATAGTCTATATTGTTATAGTCTGACCTACTAGTGTAAATATACAGTCTATATTGTTATAGTCTGATTTACTAGTGTAGATATATAGTCTATATTGTTATATAGTCTGACCTAGTAGTGTAGATATATAGTCTATATTGTTATATTACTGACCTACTAGTTTAGATATATAGTATATATTGTTATAGTCTGACCTAGTAGTGTAGATATATAGTCTATATTGTTATATAGTCTGATCTACTAGTGTAGATATATAGTCTATATTGTTATAATCTGACCTACTAGTGTAGGTATATAGTCTATATTGTTATATAGTCTGACCTACTAGTGTAGATATATAGTCTATATTGTTATAGTCTGACCTACTAGTGTAGATATATAGTCTATATTGTTATATTACTGACCTAGTGTAGATATATAGTCTATATTGTTATAGTCTGACCTACTAGTGTAGATATATAGTCTATATTGTTATATTACTGACCTACTAGTTTAGATATATAGTCTATATTGTTATAGTCTGACCTACTAGTGTAGGTATATAGTCTATATTGTTATATAGTTTGATCTACTAGTGTAGATATATAGACTATATTGTTATATAGTCTGACCTACTAGTGTAGATATATAGTCTATATTGTTATATAGTCTGATCTACTAGTGTAGATATATAGTCTATATTGTTATAGTCTGACCTATTAGTGTAGATATATAGTCTATATTGTTATATAGTCTGACCTACTAGTGTAGATATATAGTCTATATTGTTATATGGTCTGACCTACTAGTGTAGATATATAGTCTATATTGTTATATTCTGACCTACTAGTGTAGATATATAGTCTATATTGTTATATTACTGATCTACTAGTGTAGATATATAGTCTATATTGTTATAGTCTGACCTACTAGTGTAGATATATAGTCTATATTGTTATATAGTATGACCTACTAGTGTAGATATAGTCTATATTGTTATAGTCCGACCTACTAGTGTAGGTATATAGTCTATATTGTTATATAGTATGACCTACTAGTGTAGATATATAGTCTATATTGTTATAGTCTAACCTACTAGTGTAGATATATAGTCTATATTGTTATATAGTATGATCTACTAGTGTAGATATATAGTCTATATTGTTATATTACTGACCTACTAGTGTAGATATATAGTCTATATTGTTATAGTCTGACCTACTAGTGTAGATATATAGTCTATATTGTTATAGTCTGACCTACTAGTGTAGATATATAGTCTATATTGTTATATAGTCTGATCTACTAGTGTAGATATATAGTCTATATTGTTATATTACTGACCTACTAGTGTAGATATATAGTCTATATTGTTATAGTCTGACCTACTAGTGTAGATATATAGTCTATATTGTTATAGTCTGACCTACTAGTGTAGATATATAGTCTATATTGTTATAGTCTGACCTACTAGTGTAGATATATAGTCTATATTGTTATAGTCTGATCTACTTGTGTAGATATATAGTCTATATTGTTATATAGTCTGATCTACTAGTGTAGATATATAGTCTATATTGTTATATTACTGACCTACTAGTGTAGATATATAGTCTTTATTGTTATATAGTATGACCTACTAGTGTAGATATATAGTCTATATTGTTATAGTCTGACCTACTAGTGTAGATATATAGTCTATATTGTTATAGTCTGACCTACTAGTGTAGATATATAGTCTATATTGTTATAGTCTGATCTACTAGTGTAGATATATAGTCTATATTGTTATATAGTCTGATCTACTAGTGTAGATATATAGTCTATATTGTTATATTACTGACCTACTAGTGTAGATATATAGTCTATATTGTTATAGTCTGATCTACTAGTGTAGATATATAGTCTATATTGTTATATAGTCTGATCTACTAGTGTAGATATATAGTCTATATTGTTATAGTCTCACCTACTAGTGTAGATATATAGTCTATATTGTTATAGTCTCACCTACTAGTGTAGATATATAGTCTATATTGTTATATTACTGACCTACTAGTGTAAATATACAGTCTTTATTGTTATAGTCTGACCTACTAGTGTAGATATATAGTCTATATTGTTATAGTCTGATCTACTAGTGTAGATATATAGTCTATATTGTTATATTACTGACCTACTAGTGTAGATATATAGTCTATATTGTTATAGTCTGACCTACTAGTGTAGATATATAGTCTATATTGTTATAGTCTGACCTACTAGTGTAGATATATAGTCTATATTGTTATAGTCTGATCTACTTGTGTAGATATATAGTCTATATTGTTATATAGTCTGATCTACTAGTGTAGATATATAGTCTATATTGTTATATTACTGACCTACTAGTGTAGATATATAGTCTTTATTGTTATATAGTATGACCTACTAGTGTAGATATATAGTCTATATTGTTATAGTCTGACCTACTAGTGTAGATATATAGTCTATATTGTTATAGTCTGACCTACTAGTGTAAATATACAGTCTATATTGTTATAGTCTGATCTACTAGTGTAGATATATAGTCTATATTGTTATATAGTCTGACCTAGTAGTGTAGATATATAGTCTATATTGTTACATTACTGACCTACTAGTGTAGATATATAGTCTATATTGTTATAGTCTGACCTACTAGTGTAAATATACAGTCTATATTGTTATAGTCTGATCTACTAGTGTAGATATATAGTCTATATTGTTATATAGTCTGACCTAGTAGTGTAGATATATAGTCTATATTGTTATATTACTGACCTACTAGTTTAGATATATAGTATATATTGTTATAGTCTGACCTAGTAGTGTAGATATATAGTCTATATTGTTATATAGTCTGATCTACTAGTGTAGATATATAGTCTATATTGTTATATAGTCTGACCTACTAGTGTAGATATATAGTCTATATTGTTATAGTCTGACCTACTAGTGTAGATATATAGTCTATATTGTTATAGTCTGACCTACTAGTGTAGATATATAGACTATATTGTTATATTACTGACCTCCTAGTGTAGATATATAGTCTATATTGTTATATTACTGACCTACTACTGTAGATATATAGTCTATATTGTTATATAGTCTGACCTACTAGTGTAGATATATAGACTATATTGTTATATAGTCTGATCTACTAGTGTATATATATAGTCTATATTGTTATAGTCTGACCTACTAGTGTAGATATATAGTCTATATTGTTATATAGTCTGACCTACTAGTGTAGATATATAGTCTATATTGTTATATTACTGACCTACTAGTGTAGCTATATAGTCTATATTGTTATATAGTCTGATCTACTAGTGTAGATATATAGTCTATATTGTTATAGTCTGACCTACTAGTGTAGATATATAGTCTATATTGTTATATAGTCTGACCTACTAGTGTAGATATATAGTCTATATTGTTATATTACTGATCTACTAGTGTAGATGTATAGTCTATTTTGTTATAGTCTGATCTACTAGTGTAGATATATAGTCTATTTTGTTATAGTCTGATCTACTAGTGTAGATATATAGTCTATTTTGTTATAGTCTGATCTACTAGTGTAGATATATAGTCTATATTGTTATATAGTCTGACCTAGTAGTGTATATATATAGTCTATATTGTTATATTACTGACCTACTAGTGTAGATATATAGTCCATATTGTTATATTACTGACCTACTAGTGTAGATATATAGTCTATATTGTTATAGTCTGACCTACTAGTGTAGATATATAGTCTATATCGTTATAGTCTGAACTACTAGTGTAGATATATAGTCTATATTGTTATAGTCTGACCTACTAGTGTAGATATATAGTCTATATTGTTATAGTCTGATCTACTAGTGTAGGTATATAGTCTATATTGTTATATAGTCTGATCTACTAGTGTAGATATATAGACTATATTGTTATATAGTCTGACCTACTAGTGTAGATATATAGTCTATATTGTTATATAGTCTGACCTACTAGTGTAGATATATAGTCTATATTGTTATATTACTGACCTACTAGTGTAGATATATAGTCTATATTGTTATAGTCTGATCTACTAGTGGAGATATATAGTCTATTTCGTTATATTACTGACCTACTAGTGTAGATATATAGTCTATATTGTTATATAGTCTGATCTACTAGTGTAGATATATAGTCTATATTGTTATATAGTCTGACCTACTAGTGTAGATATATAGTCTATATTGTTATATTACTGACCTACTAGTGTAGATATATAGTCTATATTGTTATAGTCTGACCTACTAGTGTAGATATATAGTCTATATTGTTATAGTCTGACCTACTAGTGTAGATATATAGTCTATATTGTTATATTACTGATCTACTAGTGTAGATATATAGTCTATTTTGTTATAGTCTGATCTACTAGTGGAGATATATAGTCTATTTTGTTATAGTCTGATCTACTAGTGTAGATATATAGTGTATATTGTTATAGTCTGACCTACTAGTGTAGATATATAGTCTGACCTACTAGTGTAGATATATAGTCTATTTTGTTATAGTCTGATCTACTAGTGTAGATATATAGTCTATATTGTTATATAGTCTGACCTAGTAGTGTATATATATAGTCTATATTGTTATATTACTGACCTACTAGTGTAGATATATAGTCTATATTGTTATATTACTGACCTACTAGTGCAGATATATAGTCTATATTGTTATAGTCTGACCTACTAGTGTAGATATATAGTCTATATTGTTATAGTCTGACCTACTAGTGTTGATATAAAGTCTATATTGTTATAGTCTGACCTACTAGTGTATATATATAGTCTATATTATTATATAGTCTGATCTACTAGTGTAGACATATAGTCTATATTGTTATATATTCTGACCTACTAGTGTAGATATATAGTCTATATTGTTATATAGTCTGATCTACTAGTGTAGATATATAGTCTATATTGTTATATAGTCTGACCTACTAGTGTAGATATATAGTCTATATTGTTATAATCTGACCTACTAGTGTAGGTATATAGTCTATATTGTTATATAGTCTGACCTACTAGTGTAGATATATAGTCTATATTGTTATAGTCTGACCTACTAGTGTAGATATATAGTCTATATTGTTATATTACTGACCTAGTGTAGATATATAGTCTATATTGTTATAGTCTGACCTACTAGTGTAGATATATAGTCTATATTGTTATAGTCTGACCTACTAGTGTAGATATATAGTATATATTGTTATAGTCTGACCTACTAGTGTAGGTATATAGTCTATATTGTTATATAGTTTGATCTACTAGTGTAGATATATAGACTATATTGTTATATAGTCTGACCTACTAGTGTAGATATATAGTCTATATTGTTATATAGTCTGATCTACTAGTGTAGATATATAGTCTATATTGTTATAGTCTGACCTATTAGTGTAGATATATAGTCTATATTGTTATATAGTCTGACCTACTAGTGTAGATATATAGTCTATATTGTTATAGTCTGACCTACTAGTGTAGATATATAGTCTATATTGTTATATAGTCTGACCTACTAGTGTAGATATATAGTCTATATTGTTATATAGTCTGATCTACTAGTGTAGATATATAGTCTATATTGTTATATAGTCTGATCTACTAGTGTAGATATATAGTCTATATTGTTATATAGTCTGACCTACTAGTGTAGATATTTAGTCTATATTGTTATAGTCTGACCTACCAGTGTAGATATATAGTCTATATTGTTATATAGTCCGATCTACTAGTGTAGATATATAGTCTATATTGTTATAGTCTGACCTACTAGTGTAGATATATAGTCTATATTGTTATAGTCTGACCTACTAGTGTAGATATATAGTCTATATTGTTATATGGTCTGACCTACTAGTGTAGATATATAGTCTATATTGTTATATAGTCTGACCTACTAGTGTAGATATATAGTCTATATTGTTATATGGTCTGACCTACTAGTGTAGATATATAGTCTATATTGTTATATTACTGACCTACTAGTGTAGATATATAGTCTATATTGTTATATGGTCTGACCTACTAGTGTAGATATATAGTCTATATTGTTATAGTCTGACCTACTAGTGTAGATATATAGTCTATATTGTTATATTACTGATCTACTAGTGTAGATATATAGTCTATATTGTTATAGTCTGACCTACTAGTGTAGATATATAGTCTATATTGTTATATAGTATGACCTACTAGTGTAGATATAGTCTATATTGTTATAGTCCGACCTACTAGTGTAGGTATATAGTCTATATTGTTATATAGTATGACCTACTAGTGTAGATATATAGTCTATATTGTTATAGTCTAACCTACTAGTGTAGATATATAGTCTATGTTGTTATATAGTATGACCTACTAGTGTAGATATATAGTCTATATTGTTATAGTCTGACCTACTAGTGTAGATATATAGTCTATATTGTTATATAGTATGACCTACTAGTGTAGATATATAGTCTATATTGTTATATAGTATGACCTACTAGTGTAGATATATAGTCTATATTGTTATAGTCTGACCTACTAGTGTAGGTATATAGTCTATATTGTTATATAGTCTGACCTACTAGTGTAAATATATAGTCTGACCTACTAGTGTAGATATATAGTCTATATTGATTTCTTTATTAGCCACAAGGGCGCAACAAGAAAGGGGACAATACAAAGACATGCCGGGGATTTTACATACAGTCGTGTAAAAAATATAAAAACAAAAATTTCAACAATCGAAATCCCCAATAGGGGGGATATTGTTATATAGTATGACCTACTAGTGTAGATATATAGTCTATATTGTTATAGTCTGACCTACTAGTGTAGATATATAGTCTATATTGTTATATAGTATGACCTACTAGTGTAGATATATGGTCTATATTGTTATAGTCTGACCTACTAGTGTAGATATATAGTCTATATTGTTATATAGTATGACCTACTAGTGTAGGTATATAGTCTATATTATATAGTCTGACCTACTAGTGTAGATATATAGTCTATATTGTTATAGTCTGACCTACTAGTGTAGATATATAGTCTATATTGTTATAGTCTGACCTACTAGTGTAGATATATAGTCTATATTGTTATAGTCTGACCTACTAGTGTAGATATATAGTCTATATTGTTATAGTCTGACCTACTAGTGTAAATATATAGTCTATATTGTTATATAGTCTGACCTACTAGTGTAGATATATAGTCTATATTGTTATATAGTCTGATCTACTAGTGTATATATATATAGTCTATATTGTTATATAGTCTGATCTACTAGTGTATATATATATACATCCCTCTACACCACACACCACTAGACCACACCTCCACAGAACACCCTTACCACTAGACCACACCCCTCTACACCACTAGCCCACACCTCTCCACAGAACACCCTTACCACTAGACCACACCCCTCTACACCACTAGGCCACACCTCTCCACAGAACACCCTTACCACTAGACCACACCCCTCTACACCACTAGGCCACACCTCTCCACAGAACACCCTTACCACTAGACCACACCCCTCTACACCACTAGGCCACACCTCTCCACAGAACACCCTTACCACTAGACCACACCCCTCTACACCACTAGGCCACACCTCTCCACAGAACACCCTTACCACTAGACCACACCCCTCTACACCACTAGGCCACACCTCTCCACAGAACACCCTTACCACTAGACCACACCCCTCTACACCACTAGCCCACACCTCTCCACAGAACACCCTTACCACTAGACCACACCCCTCTACACCACTAGCCCACACCTCTCCACAGAACACCCTTACCACTAGACCACACCCCTCTACACCACTAGCCCACACCTCTCCACAGAACACCCTTACCACTAGACCACACCCCTCTACACCACTAGGCCACACCTCTCCACAGAACACCCTTACCACTAGACCACACCCCTCTACACCACTAGCCCACACCTCTCCACAGAACACCCTTACCACTAGACCACACCCCTCTACACCACTAGCCCACACCTCTCCACAGAACACCCTTACCACTAGACCACACCCCTCTACACCACTAGCCCACACCTCTCCACAGAACACCCTTACCACTAGACCACACCCCTCTACACCACTAGCCCACACCTCTCCACAGAACACCCTTACCACTAGACCACACCCCTCTACACCACTAGGCCACACCTCTCCACAGAACACCCTTACCACTAGACCATGCCCCTTTACACCACACACCACTAGGCCACACCTCTCCACAGAACACCCTTACCACTAGACCATGCCCCTTTACACCACTAGGCCACACCTCTCCACAGAACACCCTTACCACTAGACCATGCCCCTTTACACCACACACCACTAGCCCACACCTCTCCACAGAACACCCTTACCACTAGACCATGCCCCTTTACACCACTAGGCCACACCTCTCCACAGAACACCCTTACCACTAGACCACACCCCTCTACACCACTAGGCCACACCTCTCCACAGAACACCCTTACCACTAGACCATGCCCCTTTACACCACACACCACTAGGCCACACCTCTCCACAGAACACCCTTACCACTAGACCATGCCCCTTTACACCACACACCACTAGGCCACACCTCTCCACAGAACACCCTTACCACTAGACCACACCCCTCTACACCACAGAACACCCTTACATCACACCCCTCCACAGAACAGCCTTACCACTACACCACACCCCTCCACAGAACACCCTTACCACTACACCACACACCTCCACAACACCCTTACCACTACACCACACCCCTCCACAGAACACCCTTACCACTACACCACACCCCTCCACAGAACAGCCTTACCACTAGACCACACACCTCCACAGAACACCCTTACCACTACAACACACACCTCCACAACACCCTTACCACTACATCACACACCTCCACAGAACACCCTTACCACTACAACACACACCTCCACAACACCCTTACCACTACACCACACACCTCCACAACACCCTTACCACTACACCACACCCCACCACAGAACACCCTTACAACTACACCACACACCTCCACAACACCCTTACCACTACACCACACACCTCCACAACACCCTTACCACTACACCACACCCCTCCACAGAACACCCTTACCACTACACCACACACCTCCACAACACCCTTACCACTACACACACCTCCACAGAACACCCTTACCACTACACACACCTCCACAGAACACCCTTACCACTACACCACACACCTCCACAGAACACCCTTACCACTACACCACACCCCTCCACAGAACACCCTTACCACTACACCACACCTCCACAGAACACCCTTACCACTACACCACACCCCTCAACAGAACACCCTTACCACTACACCACACCTCCACAACACCCTTACCACTACACCACACCCCTCAACAGAACACCCTTACCACTACATCACACACCTCCACAGAACACCCTTACCACTAGACCACACACCTCCACAGAACACCCTTACCACTACACCACACCCCTCCAAAACACCCTTACCACTACACCACACCTCCACAGAACACCCTTACCACTACACCACACCCCTCCACAGAACATCCTTACCACTACACCACACACCTGCCCAGAACACCCTTACCACTACACCACACCCCTCCACAGAACACCCTTACCACTACACCACACCCCTCCACAGAACACCCTTACCACTACACCACACCTCCACAGAACACCCTTACCACTACACCACACCCCTCCAAAACACCCTTACCACTACACCACACCTCCACAGAACACCCTTACCACTACACCACACCCCTCCACAGAACATCCTTACCACTACACCACACCCCTCCACAGAACATCCTTACCACTACACCACACCCCTCAACAGAACAACCTTACCACTACACCACACCCTTCCACAGTACACCCTTACCACTACACCACACCCCTCCACAGTACAGCCTTACCACTAGACCACACCCCTCCACAGAACGCCCTTACCACTACACCACACCCCTCCACAGAACAGCATTACCACTACACCACACCCTTCCACAGTACACCCTTACCACTACACCACACCCTTCCACAGAACACCCTTACCACTACACCACACCTCCACAGAACACCCTTACCACTACACCACACCCCTCAACAGAACAACCTTACCACTACACCACACCCTTCCACAGTACACCCTTACCACTACACCACACCCTTCCACAGTACACCCTTACCACTACACCACACCTCCACAGAACACCCTTACCACTACACCACACCCCTCCACAGAACAGCATTACCACTACACCACACCCTTCCACAGTACACCCTTACCACTACACCACACCCTTCCACAGAACATCCTTACCACTAGACCACACCCCTCCACAGAACACCTTTACCACTACACCACACCTCCACAGAACACCCTTACCACTACACCACACCCTTCCACAGTACACCCTTACCACTACACCACACCCCTCCACAGTACAGCCTTACCACTAGACCACACCCCTCCACAGAACACCCTTACCACTACACCACACCCCTCCACAGAACATCCTTACCACTACACCACACCCTTCCACAGAACATCCTTACCACTACACCACACCCCTCCACATAACACACCACTACACCTCACCTCTCCACAGAACACCCTTACCACGAGCCACACACCTCCCCAACACCCTTATCACTACACCACACACCTCCACAGAACACCCTTACCACTACACCACACCCCTCAACAGAACAACCTTACCACTAGACCACACCCCTCCACAGAACACCCTTACCACTACACCACACCCCTCCACAGCACAGCCTTACCACTACACCACACCCCTCCACAGAACATCCTTACCACTACACCACACCCTTCCACAGAACATCCTTACCACTACACCACACCCCTCCACATAACACACCACTACACCTCACCTCTCCACAGAACACCCTTACCACGAGCCACACACCTCCCCAACACCCTTATCACTACACCACACACCTCCACAGAACACCCTTACCACTACACCACACCCCTCAACAGAACAACCTTACCACTAGACCACACCCCTCCACAGAACACCCTTACCACTACACCACACCCCTCCACAGCACAGCCTTACCACTACACCACACCCCTCCACAGCACAGCCTTACCACTACACCACACCCCTCCACAGAACAGCATTACCACTACACCACACCCTTCCACAGTACACCCTTACCACTACACCACACCCTTCCACAGAACATCCTTACCACTAGACCACACCCCTCCACAGAACACCCTTACCACTACACCACACCTCCACAGAACACCCTTACCACTACACCACACCTCCACAGAACACCCTTACCACTACACCACACCTCTCCACAGAACACCCTTACCACTACACCACACCCTTCCACAGTACACCCTTACCACTAGACCACACCCCTCCACAGAACACCCTTACCACTACACCAAACCCTTCCACAGAACACCCTTACCACGAGCCACACACCTCCCCAACACCCTTACCACTACACCACACACCTCCACAGAACACCCTTACCACGAGCCACACACCTCCCCAACACCCTTACCACTACACCACACACCTCCACAGAACACCCTTACCACGAGCCACACACCTCCCCAACACCCTTACCACTAGACCACACCCCTCCACAGAACACCCTTACCACTACACCACACCTCCACAGAACACCCTTACCGCTACACCACACCCCTCCACAGAACACCCTTACCACTACACCACACCCCTCCACAGAACACCCTTACCACTACACCAAACCCTTCCACAGAACATCCTTACCACTACACCACACCCCTCCACAGAACACCCTTACCACTACACCAAACCCTTCCACAGAACATCCTTACCACTAGACCACACCCCTCCACAGAACACACCACTATACCACACCTCTCCACAGAACATCCTTACCACTACACCACACCCTTACCCCTACACCACACCCCTCCACAACACCCTTACCACTAGACCACACCCCTCCACAGAACACCCTTACCACTAGACCACACCCCTTCACAGAACACCCTTACCACTAGACCACACCCCTCCACAGAACACCCTTACCACTACACCACACACCTCCACAGAACACCCTTACCACTAGACCACACCCCTCCACTTAATAGTTGAACTGCGAATATTTCAGTTTATTTTCAATATAAAGATATTGGAGGGGTTCAATAAAATCTCTGTAACTTTATATGTTGATATGTTATGCCAGCTTTGACCAATTTCTCAGGATATTTTGATTGAGAAAAGAACACTTTAGAATTGTGTGTGGTCTGAACCAGGATTGTATTAAAGAGGTTAACTATACATTGTCAAGTCATAATCCATGGTTCCTTTTCATATCTGAATATGTATGTATATTTATACATGTTTGTCTGTCTGTCTGTGTGTGAACGTGTGCAAATTTGTAATTATTTGGGAATGTATATGTGCAGGTTTATATTTATGAATATATGCTTGTATGTATGTATATATCCTAGTTTTTCCTCCTCCCCTGTTATATACACCAACAGTATATATATACACATGGCTTAGTGGTTAGAGCATTGGCCTTGCAATCGAAAGGTTGTCAGTTCAATTCTCAGACCGGGTGATGTGTTGTTTCCTTGAGCAAGACACTTTATTTCACATTGCTCCAGTTTACTCAGCTGTAGAAATGAGATGATAGGGACTGGGGTCCCTATCATTCCACTGCAAAGTGGTCGTGTAGGTGCCACGGCAAAAAAGCACCCAGCACTCACTGTAAATGAGGTTGGTGTTAGGAAGGGCATCCAGCTGTAGAAATCGAGCCAGAATCAGTTCCCGTTCCACCCTTGCAAGCAGGGAAAAGAGGACGTAAAATGAAATGATGATATCCTAGTTTTTCCTCCTCCCCCGTTATATATACCAACATTGTGTCAGTATATAAAACTAAATATAATATCCTACTGAAATATATACTTCAATATATTGTTTTTGATAAACACAATATTGTCTCTTGTTTTTATATATTCTTATATTTTTTCTTTCTTTTTACAGAGGTTAAGAACAGAAAATAGGTTGCTACGGCAACGAATAGACAATTTGGAAAAGGTTAATATTATTTTATTCTTTTCTAATCCTTATTATTGTTTGCATAATATGTATTACATATATCATCACCATCATATATTCCATGCTTGTATTGGTTAGACAGATTATCACCTTCTGAAGCTAAACAGATCACATGACTCTTGTCTTGTTCATACATTCCATTCTGGTGAGGTCTTTATAGCCTGATAACCTTCTTTATCCACTTCACAATGTGTACCTGGTGCATTTTATTGTGGCACCAACGCTGCCACTATATAGAGTACACTGGGTGCATGTTATTGTTGCACCAACGCTGCCACTATACAGTACACTGGGTGCATTTTATTGTGGCACCAACACTCCCATTATAGAGTACACTGGGTGCATTTTATTGTGGCACCAACGCTGCCACTATACAGTACACTGGGTGCATTTTATTGTGGCACCAACACTCCCATTATACAGTACACTGGGTGCATTTTATTGTGGCACCAACACTGCCACTATACAGTGCACTGGGTGCATTTTATTGTGGCACCAACACTCCCATTATATAGTGCACTGGGTGCATTTTATTGTGGCACCAACGCTGCCACTATATAGAGTACACTGGGTGCATTTTATTGTGGCACCAACACTCCCATTATACAGTACACTGGGTGCATTTTATTGTGGCACCAACACTCCCATTATACAGTACACTGGGTGCATTTTATTGTGGCACCAACACTCCCATTATATAGAGTACACTGGGTGCATTTTATTGTGGCACCAACACTGCCACTATATAGAGTACACTGGGTGCAATCTTGTGTGACACCAGCACTACCACTTTATAGAGTACACTGGGTGCATTTCATTGTGGAACCAACACTCCCACTATATAGAGTACACTGAGTACAATCTTGTGTGACACCAGCACTACCACTTTACTGTGTGGACTGAGTACATTTTTTGGCACCAGAACTACGATAATTTGACACTAGGAGTGAAACAAGTGTAATATTCCCCTCCAAAGTGAAACTGGTGTAATATTCCCCACCAAAGTGAAACTGGTGTTATATTCCTCTCCAAGGTGAAACTGGTGTTATATTCCTCTCCAAGGTGAAACTGGTGAAATATTCCCCTCCAAGGTGAAACTGGTGAAATATTCCCCTCCAAGGTGAAACTGGTGAAATATTCACCTCCAAGGTGAAACTGGTGTAATATTCACCTCCAAAGTGAAACTGGTGAAATATTCACCTCCAAAGTGAAACTGGTGTAATATTCACCTCCAAAGTGAAACTGGTGTAATATTCACCTCCATATTTAACACCTCAATTATATAGAATTTGAAGTTGGTGAAAATAGTCAATTTATTGACCTGAAATATAAGTCAATCATTGATCATTGTCACATATTTCTTAGTTTATGAGTATATACAGTAAGTTGCTTCTACCCTGTTGCTCCCTCTTCATAAACATATCTTTGGCTCCAAACTTCATTGATGTTTCTGTCTGTGCTGCACTGTGGCAGAGTTTAAACTCATTGAAATAGCTTTGATGAAAATCTTGTTTGGATATCTTAACTTCAACGATCTGAAAATTGATAAAAATGTATTTTACATTAAAAAAATTAATTACATAGCATTAATTATGAGCATGGTATAAGCTTTAAAGTGGTGCATGTTACACACTTGTGTGAAATAAGCTTTAAAATTATATATAATTGGTTCCATTAAAACAGTTACCCACAGTGCCACCTATCATATACTTCAGTTGGTTCTATTGAAACAGTTACCCACAGCGCCACCTATCATATACTTCAGTTGGTTCTATTAAAACAGTTACCCACAGCGCCACCTATCATATACCTGGGTTGGTTCCATTAAAACAGTTTCCCACAGCGCCACCTATCATATATTTCAGTTGGTTCTATTAAAACAGTTACCCACAGCGCCACCTATCATATACTTCAGTTGGTTCTATTAAAACAGTTACCCACAGCGCCACCTATCATATACTTCAGTTGGTTCTATTAAAACAGTTTCCCACAGCGCCACCTACCATATACCCGAGTTAGTTCCATTAAAACAGTTTCCCACAGCGCCACCTACCATATACTTCTGTTGGTTCCATTAAAACAGTTTCCTACAGCGCCACCTATCATATACTTCAGTTGGTTCCATTAAAACAGTTACCCACAGTGCCACCTATCATATACCTGAGTTGGTTCTATTAAAACAGTTTCCCACAGCGCCACCTATCATATACCTGAGTTGGTTCTATTAAAACAGTTTCCCACAGCGCCACCTATCATATACTTCACTTGGTTCTATTAAAACAGCTACCCACAGCGCCACCTATCATATACATCAGTTGGTTCCATTAAAACAGTTTCCCACAGTGCCACCTGTCATATACTTCAGTTGGTTCCATTAAACCAGTTACCCACAGCGCCACCTATCATATACTTCAGTTGGTTCTATTAAAACAGTTTCCCACAGCGCCATCTATCATATACTTCTGTTGGTTCCATTAAAACAATTTCCCACAGCGCCATCTATCATATTCTTCAGTTGGTTCCATTAAAACAGTTTCCCACAGTGCCACCTATCATATACTTCAGTTGGTTCCATTAAAACAATTTCCCACAGCGCCATCTATCATATTCTTCAGTTGGTTCCATTAAAACAGTTTCCCACAGTGCCACCTATCATATACTTCTGTTGGTTCCATTAAAACAATTTCCCACAGCGCCATCTATCATATTCTTCAATTGGTTCCATTAAAACAATTTCCCACAGTGCCACCTTTCATATACTTCAGTTGGTTCCATTAAAACAATTTCCCACAGTGCCACCTTTCATATACTTCAGTTGGTTCCATTAAAACAGTTTCCCACAGTGCCACCTATCGTATACTTCAGTTTGTTCCATTAAAACAGTTTCCCACAGTGCCACCTATTGTATACTTCAGTTGGTTCCGTTAAAACAATTACGCACAGTACCACCTATCATATACCTGAGTTGGTTCTATTAAAACAGTTACCCACAGCGCCACCTATCATATACCTGAGTTAGTTCCATTAAAACAGTTTCCCACAGCGCCACCTACCATATACTTCAGTTGGTTCCATTAAAACAGTTTCCCACAGCGCCACCTATCATATGCTTCAGTTGGTTCTATTAAAAGATTTACCCACAGCGCCACCTATCATATACCTGAGTTGGTTCTATTAAAACAGTTACCCACAGCCCCACCTATCATATACTTCACTTGGTTCTATTAAAACAGTTTCCCACAGTGCCACGTATCATATACTTCAGTTGGTTTCATTAAAACAGTTTCCCACAGCCCCACCTATCATATACTTCAGTTGGTTCCATTAAAACAGTTTCCCACAGCGCCACCTATCATATACTTCAGTTGGTTCCATTAAAACAGTAACCCACAGTGCCACCTATAATATACTTGAGTTGGTTCCATTAAAACAGTTACCCACAGTGCCACCTATCATATACTTGAGTTGGTTCCATAGAAACAATTTCCCACAGTGCCACCTATCATATACTTCAGTTGGTTCCATTAAAACAGTTTCCCACAGCGCCACCTATCATATACCTGAGTTGGTTCCATTAAAAGAGTTACCCACAGTGCCACCTATCATATACTTCAGTTGGTTCCATTAAAACAGTTTCCCACAGCGCCACCTATCATATACTTCAGTTGGTTCCATTAAAACAGTTTCCCACAGCGCCACCTATTGTATACTTCAGTTGGTTCCATTAAAACAGTTTCCCACAGCGCCACCTATCATATACTTCAGTTAGTTCCATTAAAACAGTTTCCCACAGTGCCACCTATCATATACTTCAGTTAGTTCCATTAAAACAGTTTCCCACAGTGCCACCTATCATATACTTCAGTTAGTTCCATTAAAACAGTTTCCCACAGTACCACCTATCATATACTTCAGTTGGTTGCATTAAAACAGTTTCCCACAGTGCCACCTATCATATACTTCAGTTAGTTCCATTAAAACAGTTTCCCACAGTGCCACCTATCATATACTTCAGTTAGTTCCATTAAAACAGTTTCCCACAGTGCCACCTATCATATACTTCAGTTAGTTCCATTAAAACAGTTTCCCACAGTGCCGCCTATCATATACTTCAGTTGGTTGCATTAAAACAGTTTCCCACAGTGCCACCTATCATATACTTCAGTTGGTTCCATTAAAACAGTTTCCCACAGCGCCGCCTATCATATACTTCAGTTAGTTCCATTAAAACAGTTTCCCACAGTGCCGCCTATCATATACTTCAGTTGGTTGCATTAAAACAGTTTCCCACAGTGCCACCTATCATATACTTCAGTTGGTTCCATTAAAACAGTTTCCCACAGCACCGCCTATCATATACTTCAGTTAGTTCCATTAAAACAGTTTCCCACAGTGCCGCCTATCATATACTTCAGTTGGTTGCATTAAAACAGTTTCCCACAGTGCCACCTATCATGTACTTCAGTTGGTTGCATTAAAACAGTTTCCCACAGCGCCGCCTATCATATACTTCAGTTAGTTCCATTAAAACAGTTTCCCACAGTGCCACCTATCATATACTTCAGTTGGTTCCATTAAAACAGTTTCCCACAGCGCTGCCTATCATATACTTCAGTTAGTTCCATTAAAACAGTTTCCTACAGCGCCACCTACCATATACTTCAGTTGGTTCCATTAAAACAGTTTCCCACAGCGCCGCCTATCATATACTTCAGTTGGTTCCATTTGAAAGAGTTTCCCACAGTGCCACCTATCATATACTTCAGTTGGTTCCATTAAAACAGTTTCCCACAGTGCCACCTATCATATACTTCAGTTAGTTCTATTAAAACAGTTACCCACAGCGCCACCTATCATATACTTCACTTGGTTCTATTAAAACAGCTACCCACAGCGCCACCTATCATATACATCAGTTGGTTCCATTAAAACAGTTTCCCACAGTGCCAGCTATCATATACTTCAGTTGGTTCCATTAAACCAGTTTCCCACAGCGCCACCTATCATATACTTCAGTTGGTTCTATTAAAACAGTTTCCCACAGCGCCATCTATCATATACTTCTGTTGGTTCCATTAAAACAATTTCCCACAGCGCCATCTATCATATTCTTCAGTTGGTTCCATTAAAACAGTTTCCCACAGTGCCATCTATCATATACTTCTGTTGGTTCCATTAAAACAATTTCCCACAGCGCCACCTATCATATACTTCAGTTGGTTCCATTAAAACAATTTCCGACAGCGCCATCTATCATATTCTTCAGTTGGTTCCATTAAAACAATTTCCCACAGCGCCATCTATCATATTCTTCAGTTGGTTCCATTAAAACAATTTCCCACAGTGCCACCTTTCATATACTTCAGTTGGTTCCATTAAAACAGTTTCCCACAGTGCCACCTATCATATACTTCAGTTTGTTCCATTAAAACAGTTTCCCACAGTGCCACCTATTGTATACTTCAGTTGGTTCCATTAAAACAATGACGCACAGTACCACCTATCATATACCTGAGTTGGTTCTATTAAAACAGTTACCCACAGCGCCACCTATCATATACCTGAGTTAGTTCCATTAAAACAGTTTCCCACAGCGCCACCTACCATATACTTCAGTTGGTTCCATTAAAACAGTTTCCCACAGCGCCACCTATCATATGCTTCAGTTGGTTCTATTAAAAGATTTACCCACAGCGCCACCTATCATATACCTGAGTTGGTTCTATTAAAACAGTTTCCCACAGCCCCACCTATCATATACTTCACTTGGTTCTATTAAAACAGTTTGCCACAGTGCCACGTATCATATACTTCAGTTGGTTTCATTAAAACAGTTTCCCACAGCCCCACCTATCATATACTTCACTTGGTTCTATTAAAACAGTTTCCCACAGCGCCACCTACCATATACTTCAGTTGGTTCCATTAAAACAGTTTCCCACAGCGCCACCTATCATATGCTTCAGTTGGTTCTATTAAAAGATTTACCCACAGCGCCACCTATCATATACCTGAGTTGGTTCTATTAAAACAGTTTCCCACAGCCCCACCTATCATATACTTCACTTGGTTCTATTAAAACAGTTTCCCACAGTGCCACGTATCATATACTTCAGTTGGTTTCATTAAAACAGTTTCCCACAGCCCCACCTATCATATACTTCACTTGGTTCTATTAAAACAGTTTCCCACAGTGCCACGTATCATATACTTCAGTTGGTTCTATTAAAACAGTTTCCCACAGCCCCACCTATCATATACTTCAGTTGGTTCCATTAAAACAGTTTCCCACAGCGCCACCTATCATATACTTCAGTTGGTTCCATTAAAACAGTTACCCACAGTGCCACCTATAATATACTTGAGTTGGTTCCATTAAAACAGTTACCCACAGTGCCACCTATCATATACTTGAGTTGGTTCCATAGAAACAATTTCCCACAGTGCCACCTATCATATACTTCAGTTGGTTCCATTAAAACAGTTTCCCACAGCGCCACCTATCATATACCTGAGTTGGTTCCATTAAAAGAGTTACCCACAGTGCCACCTATCATATACTTCAGTTGGTTCCATTAAAACTGTTTCCCACAGCACCACCTATCATATACTTCAGTTGGTTCCATTAAAACAGTTTCCCACAGCGCCACCTATCATATACTTCAGTTGGTTCCATTAAAACAGTTTCCCACAGCGCCACCTATTGTATACTTCAGTTGGTTCCATTAAAACAGTTTCCCACAGCGCAACCTATCATATACTTCAGTTAGTTCCATTAAAACAGTTTCCCAGAGTGCCACCTATTGTATACTTCAGTTGGTTCCATTAAAACAGTTTCCCACAGCGCCACCTATCATATACTTCAGTTAGTTCCATTAAAACAGTTTCCCACAGCGCCACCTATTGTATACTTCAGTTCGTTCCATTAAAACAGTTTCCCACAGCGCCACCTATCATATACTTCAGTTTGTTCCATTAAAACAGTTTCCCACAGTGCCACCTATCATATACTTCAGTTAGTTCCATTAAAACAGTTTCCCACAGTACCACCTATCATATACTTCAGTTGGTTGCATTAAAACAGTTTCCCACAGCGCCACCTATCATATACTTCAGTTAGTTCCATTAAAACAGTTTCCCACAGTGCCACCTATCATATACTTCAGTTAGTTCCATTAAAACAGTTTCCCACAGTGCCGCCTATCATATACTTCAGTTGGTTGCATTAAAACAGTTTCTCACAGTGCCACCTATCATATACTTCAGTTGGTTCCATTAAAACAGTTTCCAACAGCGCCGCCTATCATATACTTCAGTTGGTTGCATTAAAACAGTTTCCCACAGTGCCACCTATCATATACTTCAGTTTGTTGCATTAAAACAGTTACCCACAGTGCCACCTATCATATACTTCAGTTAGTTCCATTAAAACAGTTTCCCACAGTACCACCTATCATATACTTCAGTTGGTTGCATTAAAACAGTTTCCCACAGTGCCACCTATCATATACTTCAGTTGGTTCTATTAAAACAGTTTCCCACAGTGCCACCTATCATATACTTCAGTTAGTTCCATTAAAACAGTTTCCCACAGTGCCACCTATCATATACTTCAGTTAGTTCCATTAAAACAGTTTCCCACAGTGCCGCCTATCATATACTTCAGTTGGTTGCATTAAAACAGTTTCTCACAGTGCCACCTATCATATACGTCAGTTGGTTGCATTAAAACAGTTTCCCACAGTGCCACCTATCATATACTTCAGTTGGTTGCATTAAAACAGTTTCCCACAGTGCCACCTATCATATACTTCAGTTTGTTGCATTAAAACAGTTACCCACAGTGCCACCTATCATATACTTCAGTTAGTTCCATTAAAACAGTTTCCCACAGTGCCACCTATCATATACGTCAGTTGGTTGCATTAAAACAGTTTCCCACAGCGCCACCTATCATATACTTCAGTTGGTTCCATTAAAACAATTATGCACAGTGCCACCTATCATATACCTGAGTTGGTTCTATTAAAACAGTTACCCACAGTGCCACCTATCATATACTTCAGTTGGTTCCATTTGAAAGAGTTTCCCACAGTGCCACCTATCATATACTTCAGTTGGTTCCATTAAAACAGTTTCCCACAGTGCCACCTATCATATACTTCAGTTAGTTCTATTAAAACAGTTACCCACAGCGCCACCTATCATATACTTCACTTGGTTCTATTAAAACAGCTACACACAGCGCCACCTATCATATACATCAGTTGGTTCCATTAAAACAGTTTCCCACAGTGCCAGCTATCATATACTTCAGTTGGTTCCATTAAGCCAGTTTCCCACAGCGCCACCTATCATATACTTCAGTTGGTTCTATTAAAACAGTTTCCCACAGCGCCATCTATCATATACTTCTGTTGGTTCCATTAAAACAATTTCCCACAGCGCCATCTATCATATTCTTCAGTTGGTTCCATTAAAACAGTTTCCCACAGTGCCATCTATCATATACTTCTGTTGGTTCCATTAAAACAATTTCCCACAGCGCCACCTATCATATACTTCAGTTGGTTCCATTAAAACAATTTCCGACAGCGCCATCTATCATATTCTTCAGTTGGTTCCATTAAAACAGTTTCCCACAGTGCCACCTATCATATACTTCTGTTGGTTCCATTAAAACAATTTCCCACAGCGCCATCTATCATATTCTTCAGTGGGTGCCATTAAAACAATTTCCCACAGTGCCACCTTTCATATACTTCAGTTGGTTCCATTAAAACAGTTTCCCACAGTGCCACCTATCATATACTTCAGTTTGTTCCATTAAAACAGTTTCCCACAGTGCCACCTATTGTATACTTCAGTTGGTTCCATTAAAACAATGACGCACAGTACCACCTATCATATACCTGAGTTGGTTCTATTAAAACAGTTACCCACAGCGCCACCTATCATATACCTGAGTTAGTTCCATTAAAACAGTTTCCCACAGCGCCACCTACCATATACTTCAGTTGGTTCCATTAAAACAGTTTCCCACAGCGCCACCTATCATATGCTTCAGTTGGTTCTATTAAAAGATTTACCCACAGCGCCACCTATCATATACCTGAGTTGGTTCTATTAAAACAGTTTCCCACAGCCCCACCTACCATATACTTCACTTGGTTCTATTAAAACAGTTTCCCACAGTGCCACGTATCATATACTTCAGTTGGTTTCATTAAAACAGTTTCCCACAGCCCCACCTATCATATACTTCACTTGGTTCTATTAAAACAGTTTCCCACAGTGCCACGTATCATATACTTCAGTTGGTTCTATTAAAACAGTTTCCCACAGCCCCACCTATCATATACTTCAGTTGGTTCCATTAAAACAGTTTCCCACAGCGCCACCTATCATATACTTCAGTTGGTTCCATTAAAACAGTTACCCACAGTGCCACCTATAATATACTTGAGTTGGTTCCATTAAAACAGTTACCCACAGTGCCACCTATCATATACTTCAGTTGGTTCCATTAAAACAGTTTCCCACAGCGCCACCTATCATATACCTGAGTTGGTTCCATTAAAAGAGTTACCCACAGTGCCACCTATCATATACTTCAGTTGGTTCAATTAAAACTGTTTCCCACAGCACCACCTATCATATACTTCAGTTGGTTCCATTAAAACAGTTTCCCACAGCGCCACCTATCATATACTTCAGTTGGTTCCATTAAAACAGTTTCCCACAGCGCCACCTATTGTATACTTCAGTTGGTTCCATTAAAACAGTTTCCCACAGCGCCACCTATCATATACTTCAGTTAGTTCCATTAAAACAGTTTCCCACAGTGCCACCTATTGTATACTTCAGTTGGTTCCATTAAAACAGTTTCCCACAGCGCCACCTATCATATACTTCAGTTAGTTCCATTAAAACAGTTTCCCACAGCCCCACCTATCATATACTTCAGTTGGTTCCATTAAAACAGTTTCCCACAGCGCCACCTATCATATACTTCAGTTGGTTCCATTAAAACAGTTACCCACAGTGCCACCTATAATATACTTGAGTTGGTTCCATTAAAACAGTTACCCACAGTGCCACCTATCATATACTTCAGTTAGTTCCATTAAAACAGTTTCCCACAGTGCCACCTATTGTATACTTCAGTTGGTTCCATTAAAACAGTTTCCCACAGCGCCACCTATCATATACTTCAGTTAGTTCCATTAAAACAGTTTCCCACAGCGCCACCTATTGTATACTTCAGTTGGTTCCATTAAAACAGTTTCCCACAGCGCCACCTATCGTATACTTCAGTTAGTTCCATTAAAACAGTTTCCCACAGTGCCACCTATCATATACTTCAGTTAGTTCCATTAAAACAGTTTCCCACAGTACCACCTATCATATACTTCAGTTGGTTGCATTAAAACAGTTTCCCACAGTGCCACCTATCATATACTTCAGTTGGTTCCATTAAAACAGTTTCCCACAGTGCCACCTATCATATACTTCAGTTAGTTCCATTAAAACAGTTTCCCACAGTGCCACCTATCATATACTTCAGTTAGTTCCATTAAAACAGTTTCCCACAGTGCCGCCTATCATATACTTCAGTTGGTTGCATTAAAACAGTTTCCCACAGTGCCACCTATCATATACTTCAGTTGGTTCCATTAAAACAGTTTCCCACAGCGCTGCCTATCATATACTTCAGTTAGTTCCATTAAAACAGTTTCCCACAGTTCCGCCTATCATATACTTCAGTTGGTTGCATTAAAACAGTTTCCCACAGTGCCACCTATCATATACTTCAGTTGGTTCCATTAAAACAGTTTCCCACAGAGCCGCCTATCATATACTTCAGTTGGTTCCATTAAAACAGTTTCCCACAGCGCTGCCTATCATATACTTCAGTTGGTTGCATTAAAACAGTTACCCACAGCGCCACCTATCATATACTTCAGTTGGTTGCATTAAAACAGTTTCCCACAGTGCCACCTATCATATACTTCAGTTAGTTCCATTAAAACAGTTTCCCACAGTGCCACCTATCATATACTTCAGTTGGTTGCATTAAAACAGTTTCCCACAGTGCCACCTATCATATACGTCAGTTGGTTGCATTAAAACAGTTTCCCACAGTGCCACCTATCATATACTTCAGTTGGTTCCATTAAAGCAATTATGCACAGTGCCACCTATCATATACCTGAGTTGGTTCTATTAAAACAGTTACCCACAGTGCCACCTATCATATACTTCAGTTGGTTCCATTTGAAAGAGTTTCCCACAGTGCCACCTATCATATACTTCAGTTGGTTCCATTAAAACAGTTTCCCACAGTGCCACCTATCATATACTTCAGTTAGTTCTATTAAAACAGTTACCCACAGCGCCACCTATCATATACTTCACTTGGTTCTATTAAAACAGCTACCCACAGCGCCACCTATCATATACATCAGTTGGTTCCATTAAAACAGTTTCCCACAGTGCCAGCTATCATATACTTCAGTTGGTTCCATTAAGCCAGTTTCCCACAGCGCCACCTATCATATACTTCAGTTGGTTCTATTAAAACAGTTTCCCACAGCGCCATCTATCATATACTTCTGTTGGTTCCATTAAAACAATTTCCCACAGCGCCATCTATCATATTCTTCAGTTGGTTCCATTAAAACAGTTTCCCACAGTGCCATCTATCATATACTTCTGTTGGTTCCATTAAAACAATTTCCCACAGCGCCACCTATCATATACTTCAGTTGGTTCCATTAAAACAATTTCCGACAGCGCCATCTATCATATTCTTCAGTTGGTTCCATTAAAACAGTTTCCCACAGTGCCACCTATCATATACTTCTGTTGGTTCCATTAAAACAATTTCCCACAGCGCCATCTATCATATTCTTCAGTGGGTGCCATTAAAACAATTTCCCACAGTGCCACCTTTCATATACTTCAGTTGGTTCCATTAAAACAGTTTCCCACAGTGCCACCTATCATATACTTCAGTTTGTTCCATTAAAACAGTTTCCCACAGTGCCACCTATTGTATACTTCAGTTGGTTCCATTAAAACAATGACGCACAGTACCACCTATCATATACCTGAGTTGGTTCTATTAAAACAGTTACCCACAGCGCCACCTATCATATACCTGAGTTAGTTCCATTAAAACAGTTTCCCACAGCGCCACCTACCATATACTTCAGTTGGTTCCATTAAAACAGTTTCCCACAGCGCCACCTATCATATGCTTCAGTTGGTTCTATTAAAAGATTTACCCACAGCGCCACCTATCATATACCTGAGTTGGTTCTATTAAAACAGTTTCCCACAGCCCCACCTACCATATACTTCACTTGGTTCTATTAAAACAGTTTCCCACAGTGCCACGTATCATATACTTCAGTTGGTTTCATTAAAACAGTTTCCCACAGCCCCACCTATCATATACTTCACTTGGTTCTATTAAAACAGTTTCCCACAGTGCCACGTATCATATACTTCAGTTGGTTCTATTAAAACAGTTTCCCACAGCCCCACCTATCATATACTTCAGTTGGTTCCATTAAAACAGTTTCCCACAGCGCCACCTATCATATACTTCAGTTGGTTCCATTAAAACAGTTACCCACAGTGCCACCTATAATATACTTGAGTTGGTTCCATTAAAACAGTTACCCACAGTGCCACCTATCATATACTTCAGTTGGTTCCATTAAAACAGTTTCCCACAGCGCCACCTATCATATACCTGAGTTGGTTCCATTAAAAGAGTTACCCACAGTGCCACCTATCATATACTTCAGTTGGTTCAATTAAAACTGTTTCCCACAGCACCACCTATCATATACTTCAGTTGGTTCCATTAAAACAGTTTCCCACAGCGCCACCTATCATATACTTCAGTTGGTTCCATTAAAACAGTTTCCCACAGCGCCACCTATTGTATACTTCAGTTGGTTCCATTAAAACAGTTTCCCACAGCGCCACCTATCATATACTTCAGTTAGTTCCATTAAAACAGTTTCCCACAGTGCCACCTATTGTATACTTCAGTTGGTTCCATTAAAACAGTTTCCCACAGCGCCACCTATCATATACTTCAGTTAGTTCCATTAAAACAGTTTCCCACAGCCCCACCTATCATATACTTCAGTTGGTTCCATTAAAACAGTTTCCCACAGCGCCACCTATCATATACTTCAGTTGGTTCCATTAAAACAGTTACCCACAGTGCCACCTATAATATACTTGAGTTGGTTCCATTAAAACAGTTACCCACAGTGCCACCTATCATATACTTCAGTTAGTTCCATTAAAACAGTTTCCCACAGTGCCACCTATTGTATACTTCAGTTGGTTCCATTAAAACAGTTTCCCACAGCGCCACCTATCATATACTTCAGTTAGTTCCATTAAAACAGTTTCCCACAGCGCCACCTATTGTATACTTCAGTTGGTTCCATTAAAACAGTTTCCCACAGCGCCACCTATCGTATACTTCAGTTAGTTCCATTAAAACAGTTTCCCACAGTGCCACCTATCATATACTTCAGTTAGTTCCATTAAAACAGTTTCCCACAGTACCACCTATCATATACTTCAGTTGGTTGCATTAAAACAGTTTCCCACAGTGCCACCTATCATATACTTCAGTTGGTTCCATTAAAACAGTTTCCCACAGTGCCACCTATCATATACTTCAGTTAGTTCCATTAAAACAGTTTCCCACAGTGCCACCTATCATATACTTCAGTTAGTTCCATTAAAACAGTTTCCCACAGTGCCGCCTATCATATACTTCAGTTAGTTGCATTAAAACAGTTTCCCACAGTGCCACCTATCATATACTTCAGTTGGTTCCATTAAAACAGTTTCCCACAGCGCTGCCTATCATATACTTCAGTTAGTTCCATTAAAACAGTTTCCCACAGTTCCGCCTATCATATATTCAGTTGGTTGCATTAAAACAGTTTCCCACAGTGCCACCTATCATATACTTCAGTTGGTTCCATTAAAACAGTTTCCCACAGAGCCGCCTATCATATACTTCAGTTGGTTCCATTAAAACAGTTTCCCACAGCGCTGCCTATCATATACTTCAGTTGGTTGCATTAAAACAGTTACCCACAGCGCCACCTATCATATACTTCAGTTGGTTGCATTAAAACAGTTTCCCACAGTGCCACCTATCATATACTTCAGTTAGTTCCATTAAAACAGTTTCCCACAGTGCCACCTATCATATACTTCAGTTGGTTGCATTAAAACAGTTTCCCACAGTGCCACCTATCATATACGTCAGTTGGTTGCATTAAAACAGTTTCCCACAGTGCCACCTATCATATACTTCAGTTGGTTCCATTAAAGCAATTATGCACAGTGCCACCTATCATATACCTGAGTTGGTTCTATTAAAACAGTTACCCACAGTGCCACCTATCATATACTTCAGTTGGTTCCATTTGAAAGAGTTTCCCACAGTGCCACCTATCATATACTTCAGTTGGTTCCATTAAAACAGTTTCCCACAGTGCCACCTATCATATACTTCAGTTAGTTCTATTAAAACAGTTACCCACAGCGCCACCTATCATATACTTCACTTGGTTCTATTAAAACAGCTACCCACAGCGCCACCTATCATATACATCAGTTGGTTCCATTAAAACAGTTTCCCACAGCGCTGCCTATCATATACTTCAGTTAGTTCCATTAAAACAGTTTCCCACAGTTCCGCCTATCATATACTTCAGTTGGTTGCATTAAAACAGTTTCCCACAGTGCCACCTATCATATACTTCAGTTGGTTCCATTAAAACAGTTTCCCACAGAGCCGCCTATCATATACTTCAGTTGGTTCCATTAAAACAGTTTCCCACAGCGCTGCCTATCATATACTTCAGTTGGTTGCATTAAAACAGTTACCCACAGCGCCACCTATCATATACTTCAGTTGGTTGCATTAAAACAGTTTCCCACAGTGCCACCTATCATATACTTCAGTTAGTTCCATTAAAACAGTTTCCCACAGTGCCACCTATCATATACTTCAGTTGGTTGCATTAAAACAGTTTCCCACAGTGCCACCTATCATATACGTCAGTTGGTTGCATTAAAACAGTTTCCCACAGTGCCACCTATCATATACTTCAGTTGGTTCCATTAAAGCAATTATGCACAGTGCCACCTATCATATACCTGAGTTGGTTCTATTAAAACAGTTACCCACAGTGCCACCTATCATATACTTCAGTTGGTTCCATTTGAAAGAGTTTCCCACAGTGCCACCTATCATATACTTCAGTTGGTTCCATTAAAACAGTTTCCCACAGTGCCACCTATCATATACTTCAGTTAGTTCTATTAAAACAGTTACCCACAGCGCCACCTATCATATACTTCAGTTGGTTCTATTAAAAGATTTACCCACAGCGCCACCTATCATATACCTGAGTTGGTTCTATTAAAACAGTTTCCCACAGCCCCACCTATCATATACTTCACTTGGTTCTATTAAAACAGTTTCCCACAGCGCCACCTATCATATACTTCAGTTGGTTCCATTAAAACAGTTTCCCACAGCGCCACCTATTGTATACTTCAGTTGGTTCCATTAAAACAGTTTCCCACAGCGCCACCTATCATATACTTCAGTTAGTTCCATTAAAACAGTTTCCCACAGTGCCACCTATTGTATACTTCAGTTGGTTCCATTAAAACAGTTTCCCACAGCGCCACCTATCATATACTTCAGTTAGTTCCATTAAAACAGTTTCCCACAGCCCCACCTATCATATACTTCAGTTGGTTCCATTAAAACAGTTTCCCACAGCGCCACCTATCATATACTTCAGTTGGTTCCATTAAAACAGTTACCCACAGTGCCACCTATAATATACTTGAGTTGGTTCCATTAAAACAGTTACCCACAGTGCCACCTATAATATACTTCAGTTAGTTCCATTAAAACAGTTTCCCACAGTGCCACCTATTGTATACTTCAGTTGGTTCCATTAAAACAGTTTCCCACAGCGCCACCTATCATATACTTCAGTTAGTTCCATTAAAACAGTTTCCCACAGCGCCACCTATTGTATACTTCAGTTGGTTCCATTAAAACAGTTTCCCACAGCGCCACCTATCATATACTTCAGTTAGTTCCATTAAAACAGTTTCCCACAGTGCCACCTATCATATACTTCAGTTAGTTCCATTAAAACAGTTTCCCACAGTACCACCTATCATATACTTCAGTTGGTTGCATTAAAACAGTTTCCCACAGTGCCACCTATCATATACTTCAGTTGGTTCCATTAAAACAGTTTCCCACAGTGCCACCTATCATATACTTCAGTTAGTTCCATTAAAACAGTTTCCCACAGTGCCACCTATCATATACTTCAGTTAGTTCCATTAAAACAGTTTCCCACAGTGCCGCCTATCATATACTTCAGTTGGTTGCATTAAAACAGTTTCCCACAGTGCCACCTATCATATACTTCAGTTGGTTCCATTAAAACAGTTTCCCACAGTGCCACCTATCATATACTTCAGTTGGTTCCATTAAAACAGTTTCCCACAGCGCTGCCTATCATATACTTCAGTTAGTTCCATTAAAACAGTTTCCCACAGTTCCGCCTATCATATACTTCAGTTGGTTGCATTAAAACAGTTTCCCACAGTGCCACCTATCATATACTTCAGTTGGTTCCATTAAAACAGTTTCCCACAGAGCCGCCTATCATATACTTCAGTTGGTTCCATTAAAACAGTTTCCCACAGCGCTGCCTATCATATACTTCAGTTGGTTGCATTAAAACAGTTACCCACAGCGCCACCTATCATATACTTCAGTTGGTTGCATTAAAACAGTTTCCCACAGTGCCACCTATCATATACTTCAGTTAGTTCCATTAAAACAGTTTCCCACAGTGCCACCTATCATATACTTCAGTTGGTTGCATTAAAACAGTTTCCCACAGTGCCACCTATCATATACGTCAGTTGGTTGCATTAAAACAGTTTCCCACAGTGCCACCTATCATATACTTCAGTTGGTTCCATTAAAGCAATTATGCACAGTGCCACCTATCATATACCTGAGTTGGTTCTATTAAAACAGTTACCCACAGTGCCACCTATCATATACTTCAGTTGGTTCCATTTGAAAGAGTTTCCCACAGTGCCACCTATCATATACTTCAGTTGGTTCCATTAAAACAGTTTCCCACAGTGCCACCTATCATATACTTCAGTTAGTTCTATTAAAACAGTTACCCACAGCGCCACCTATCATATACTTCACTTGGTTCTATTAAAACAGCTACCCACAGCGCCACCTATCATATACATCAGTTGGTTCCATTAAAACAGTTTCCCACAGTGCCACCTATCATATACTTCAGTTGGTTCCATTAAACCAGTTTCCCACAGCGCCACCTATCATATACTTCAGTTGGTTCTATTAAAACAGTTTCCCACAGCGCCATCTATCATATACTTCTGTTGGTTCCATTAAAACAATTTCCCACAGCGCCATCTATCATATTCTTCAGTTGGTTCCATTAAAACAGTTTCCCACATTGCCACCTATCATATACTTCAGTTGGTTCCATTAAAACAATTTCCCACAGCGCCATCTATCATATTCTTCAGTTGGTTCCATTAAAACAGTTTCCCACAGTGCCACCTATCATATACTTCTGTTGGTTCCATTAAAACAATTTCCCACAGCGCCATCTATCATATTCTTCAGTTGGTTCCATTAAAACAATTTCCCACAGTGCCACCTTTCATATACTTCAGTTGGTTCCATTAAAACAGTTTCCCACAGTGCCACCTATCATATACTTCAGTTTGTTCCATTAAAACAGTTTCCCACAGTGCCACCTATTGTATACTTCAGTTGGTTTCATTAAAACAATTACGCACAGTACCACCTATCATATACCTGAGTTGGTTCTATTAAAACAGTTACCCACAGCGCCACCTATCATATACCTGAGTTAGTTCCATTAAAACAGTTTCCCACAGCGCCACCTACCATATACTTCAGTTGGTTCCATTAAAACAGTTTCCCACAGCGCCACCTATCATATGCTTCAGTTGGTTCTATTAAAAGATTTACCCACAGCGCCACCTATCATATACCTGAGTTGGTTCTATTAAAACAGTTTCCCACAGCCCCACCTATCATATACTTCACTTGGTTCTATTAAAACAGTTTCCCACAGTGCCACGTATCATATATTTCAGTTGGTTTCATTAAAACAGTTTCCCACAGCCCCACCTATCATGTACTTCAGTTGGTTCCATTAAAACAGTTTCCCACAGCGCCACCTATCATATACTTCAGTTGGTTCCATTAAAACAGTTACCCACAGTGCCACCTATAATATACTTGAGTTGGTTCCATTAAAACAGTTACCCACAGTGCCACCTATCATATACTTGAGTTGGTTCCATAGAAACAATTTCCCACAGTGCCACCTATCATATACTTCAGTTGGTTTCATTAAAACAGTTTCCCACAGCGCCACCTATCATATACCTGAGTTGGTTCCATTAAAAGAGTTACCCACAGTGCCACCTATCATATACTTCAGTTGGTTCCATTAAAACTGTTTCCCACAGCACCACCTATCATATACTTCAGTTGGTTCCATTAAAACAGTTTCCCACAGCGCCACCTATCATATACTTCAGTTGGTTCCATTAAAACAGTTTCCCACAGCGCCACCTATTGTATACCTGAGTTGGTTCTATTAAAACAGTTACCCACAGTGCCACCTATCATATACTTCAGTTGGTTCAATTTGAAAGAGTTTCCCACAGTGCCACCTATCATATACTTCAGTTGGTTCCATTAAAACAGTTTCCCACAGTGCCACCTATCATTTACTTCAGTTAGTTCTATTAAAACAGTTACCCACAGCGCCACCTATCATATACTTCATTTGGTTCTATTAAAACAGCTACCCACAGCGCCACCTATCATATACATCAGTTGGTTCCATTAAAACAGTTTCCCACAGTGCCACCTATCATATACTTCAGTTGGTTCCATTAAACCAGTTTCCCACAGCGCCACCTATCATATACTTCAGTTGGTTCTATTAAAACAGTTTCCCACAGCGCCATCTATCATATACTTCTGTTGGTTCCATTAAAACAATTTCCCACAGCGCCATCTATCATATTCTTCAGTTGGTTCCATTAAAACAGTTTCCCACAGTGCCACCTATCATATACTTCAGTTTGTTCCATTAAAACAGTTTCCCACAGTGCCACCTATTGTATACTTCAGTTGGTTCCATTAAAACAATTACGCACAGTACCACCTATCATATACCTGAGTTGGTTGTATTAAAACAGTTACCCACAGCGCCACCTATCATATACCTGAGTTAGTTCCATTAAAACAGTTTCCCACAGCGCCACCTACCATATACTTCAGTTGGTTCCATTAAAACAGTTTCCCACAGCGCCACCTATCATATGCTTCAGTTGGTTCTATTAAAAGATTTATCCACAGCGCCACCTATCATATACCTGAGTTGCTTCTATTAAAACAGTTTCCCACAGCCCCACCTATCATATACTTCACTTGGTTCTATTAAAACAGTTTCCCACAGTGCCACGTATCATATACTTCAGTTGGTTTCATTAAAACAGTTTCCCACAGCCCCACCTATCATATACTTCAGTTGGTTCCATTAAAACAGTTTCCCACAGCGCCACCTATCATATACTTCAGTTGGTTCCATTAAAACAGTTTCCCACAGCGCCACCTATCATATACCTGAGTTGGTTCCATTAAAAGAGTTACCCACAGTGCCACCTATCATATACTTCAGTTGGTTCCATTAAAACTGTTTCCCACAGCACCACCTATCATATACTTCAGTTGGTTCCATTAAAACAGTTTCCCACAGTGCCACCTATCATATACTTCAGTTGGTTCCATTAAAACAGTTTCCCACAGCGCCACCTATTGTATACTTCAGTTGGTTCCATTAAAACAGTTTCCCACAGCGCCACCTATCATATACTTCAGTTAGTTCGATTAAAACAGTTTCCCACAGTGCCACCTATCATATACTTCAGTTAGTTCCATTAAAACAGTTTCCCACAGTGCCACCTATCATATACTTCAGTTAGTTCCATTAAAACAGTTTCCCACAGTACCACCTATCATATACTTCAGTTGGTTGCATTAAAACAGTTTCCCACAGTGCCACCTATCATATACTTCAGTTAGTTCCATTAAAACAGTTTCCCACAGTGCCACCTATCATATACTTCAGTTAGTTCCATTAAAACAGTTTCCCACAGTGCCACCTATCATATACTTAAGTTAGTTCCATTAAAACAGTTTCCCACAGTGCCGCCTATCATATACTTCAGTTGGTTGCATTAAAACAGTTTCCCACAGTGCCACCTATCATATACTTCAGTTGGTTCCATTAAAACAGTTTCCCACAGCGCCGCCTATCATATACTTCAGTTAGTTCCATTAAAACAGTTTCCCACAGTGCCGCCTATCATATACCTGAGTTAGTTCCATTAAAACAGTTTCCCACAGCGCCACCTACCATATACTTCAGTTGGTTCCATTAAAACAGTTTCCCACAGCGCCGCCTATCATATACTTCAGTTAGTTCCATTAAAACAGTTACCCACAGCGCCACCTATCATATACCTGAGTTAGTTCCATTAAAACAGTTTCCCACAGCGCCACCTACCATATACTTCAGTTGGTTCCATTAAAACAGTTTCCTACAACGCCACCTATCATATGCTTCAGTTGGTTCTATTAAAAGATTTACCCACAGCGCCACCTATCATATACCTGAGTTGGTTCTATTAAAACAGTTTCCCACAGCCCCACCTATCATATACTTCACTTGGTTCTATTAAAACAGTTTCCCACAGTGCCACGTATCATATACTTCAGTTGGTTTCATTAAAACAGTTTCTCACAGCCCCACCTATCATATACTTCAGTTGGTTCCATTAAAACAGTTTCCCACAGCGCCACCTATCATATACTTCAGTTGGTTCCATTAAAACAGTTACCCACAGTGCCACCTATAATATACTTGAGTTGGTTCCATTAAAACAGTTACCCACAGTGCCACCTATCATATACTTGAGTTGGTTCCATAGAAACAATTTCCCACAGTGCCACCTATCATATACTTCAGTTGGTTCCATTAAAACAGTTTCCCACAGCGCCACCTATCATATACCTGAGTTGGTTCCATTAAAATAGTTACCCACAGTGCCACCTATCATATACTTCAGTTAGTTCTATTAAAACAGTTTCCCACAGTGCCACCTATCACATACTTCAGTTGGTTGCATTAAAACAGTTTCCCACAGTGCCACCTACCATATACTTGAGTTGGTTGCATTAAAACAGTTACCCACAGCGCCACCTATCATATACTTCAGTTGGTTGCATTAAAACAGTTTCCCACAGTGCCACTTATCATATACTTCAGTTAGTTCCATTAAAACAGTTTCCCACAGTGCCACCTATCATATACTTCAGTTGGTTGCATTAAAACAGTTTCCCACAGCGCCACCTATCATATACTTCAGTTAATTCCATTAAAACCGTTTCCCACAGTGCCACCTATCATATACTTCAGTTGGTTGCATTAAAACAGTTTCCCACAGCGCCACTTATCATATACTTCAGTTGGTTCCATTAAAACAATTACGCACAGCGCCACCTATCATATACCCGAGTTGGTTCTATTAAAACAGTAACCCACAGCGCCACCTATCATATACTTCAGTTGGTTCCATTAAAACATTTACCCACAGCGCCACCTATCATATACCCGAGTTGGTTCTATTAAAACAGTAACCCACAGCGCCACCTATCATATACCTGAGTTAGTTCCATTAAAACAGTTACCCACAGCGCCACCTATCATATACTTCAGTTGGTTCCATTAAAACTGTTTCCCACAGCGCCACCTATCATATATGTCAGTTGGTTCCATTAAAACAGTTTCCCACAGCGCCACCTATCATATACTTCAGTTGGTTCCATTAAAACAGTTACCCACAGTGCCACCTATCATATACTTCAGTTGGTTCCATTAAAACAGTTTCCCACAGCGCCACCTATCATATACCTGAGTTGGTTCTATTAAGACAGTTTCCCACAGCACCACCTATGATATATTTCAGTTGGTTCTATTAAAACAGCTACCCACAGCGCCACCTATCATATACATCAGTTGGTTCCATTAAAATAGTTTCCCACAGCGCCACCTATCATATACTTCAGTTGGTTCCATTAAAACAGTTACCCACAGCGCCACCTATCATATACCTGAGTTAGTTCCATTAAAACAGTTTCCCACAGTGCCACCTATCATATACTTCAGTTTGTTCCATTACAACAGTTTCCCACAGCGCTGCCTATCATATACTTCAGTTGGTTCCATTAAAACAGTTTCCCACAGCGCTGCCTATACTCTACTTCAGTTGGTTGCATTAAAACAATGAACGACAAAGCATAAAGGAATTGAGAGAGAGACTGAGCATAAGAGGAATCAAATGCTGCGTGCAGGAGAGGCGGTTACGCTGGTATGGACATGTGATGCGTATGAAGGATGACAGCTGCATAAAAAGGTGCAGAGCACTAGAAGTTGATGGAAACCGCGGAGTGGAGAGACCCAAGATGACTTGGGATGAGGTGATAAAAGCCGACCTTACCCAACTACACCTCTCAAAGTCAATGACACACGACCGTGACTTCTGGCGTCACGCAGTAATACAGGGTACCCGACCTCCCATGGGTACATGCTGAAGCATATAAACAATATGCCCCCACACCCCCCACCGCAAGGTGGTCGTGGAGGTGCCACGGCAAAAAAGCACCCAGCCCACACTGTAAATGAGGTTGGTGTTAGGAAGGGCATCCAGCTGTAGAAATCAAGCCAGATCAGTTCCTGTATGAGCAAGGCATGGTCAGCCGACCAGACACTGCCCACAACAGGACAACCCGTCTAACCCATGCTAACGTGGAAGAACGGACGTAAAACGGTGATGATGATGATGATGATGAAAACAGTTTCCCACAGCGCCACCTATCATATACTTCAGTTGGTTCCATTAAAACAATTACGCACAGTACCACCTATCATATACCTGAGTTGGTTCCATTAAAACAGTTTCCCACAGCGCCACCTATCATATACCTGAGTTGGTTCTATTAAAACAGTTACCCACAGCGCCACCTATCATATACTTCACTTGGTTCTATTTAAACAGTTTCCCACAGTGCCACGTATCATATACTTCAGTTGCTTCCATCAAAACAGTTTCCCACAGCGCCACCTATCATATACTTCAGTTGGTTCCATTAAAACAATTTCCCACAGCGCCATCTATCATATACTTCAGTTGGTTCCATTAAAACAGTTACGCACAGTGCCACCTATAATATACTTCAGTTGGTTGCATTAAAACAGTTTCCCACAGTGCCGCCTATCATATACTTCAGTTGGTTCCATTAAAACAGTTTCCCACAGCGCCACCTATCATATACTTCAGTTGGTTCCATTAAAACAGTTTCCCACAGCGCCACCTATCATATACTTCAGTTGGTTCCATTAAAACAGTTTCCCACAGCGCCGCCTATCATATACTTCAGTTAGTTCCATTAAAACAGTTTCCCACAGTGCCGCCTATAATATACTTGAGTTGGTTCCATTAAAACAGTTACCCACAGTGCCACCTATCATATACTTCAGTTGGTTGCATTAAAACAGTTTCCCACAGTGCCACCTATCATATACTTCAGTTGGTTCCATTAAAACAGTTTCCCACAGCGCCGCCTATCATATACTTCAGTTAGTTCCATTAAAACAGTTTCCCACAGTGCCGCCTATCATATACTTCAGTTGGTTGCATTAAAACAGTTTCCCACAGTGCCACCTATCATATACTTCAGTTGGTTCCATTAAAACAGTTTCCCACAGAACCCCCTATCATATACTTCAGTTAGTTCCATTAAAACAGTTTCCCACAGTGCCGCCTATCATATACTTCAGTTGGTTGCATTAAAACAGTTTCCCACAGTGCCTCCTATCATATACTTCAGTTGGTTGCATTAAAACAGTTTCCCACAGCGCCGCCTATCATATACTTCAGTTAGTTCCATTAAAACAGTTTCCCACAGTGCCGCCTATCATATACTTCAGTTGGTTGCATTAAAACAGTTTCCCACAGTGCCACCTATCATATACTTCAGTTGGTTCCATTAAAACAGTTTTCCACAGCGCCGCCTATCATATACTTCAGTTGGTTCCATTAAAACAGTTTCCCACAGCGCTGCCTATCATATACTTCAGTTGGTTGCATTAAAACAGTTACCCACAGCGCCACCTATCATATACTTCAGTTGGCTGCATTAAAACAGTTTCCCACAGTGCCACCTATCATATACTTCAGTTAGTTCCATTAAAACAGTTTCCCACAGTGCCACCTATCATATACTTCAGTTGGTTGCATTAAAACAGTTTCCCACAGTGCCACCTATCATATACGTCAGTTGGTTGCATTAAAACAGTTTCCCACAGTGCCACCTATCATATACTTCAGTTGGTTGCATTAAAACAGTTTCCCACAGTGCCACCTATCATATACTTCAGTTTGTTGCATTAAAACAGTTACCCACAGTGCCACCTATCATATACTTCAGTTAGTTCCATTAAAACAGTTTCCCACAGTGCCACCTATCATATACGTCAGTTGGTTCAATTTGAAAGAGTTTCCCACAGTGCCACCTATCATATACTTCAGTTGGTTCTATTAAAACAGTTACCCACAGTGCCACCTATCATATACTTCAGTTGGTTCAATTTGAAAGAGTTTCCCACAGTGCCACCTATCATATACTTCAGTTGGTTCCATTAAAACAGTTTCCCACAGTGCCACCTATCATTTACTTCAGTTAGTTCTATTAAAACAGTTACCCACAGCGCCACCTATCATATACTTCATTTGGTTCTATTAAAACAGCTACCCACAGCGCCACCTATCATATACATCAGTTGGTTCCATTAAAACAGTTTCCCACAGTGCCACCTATCATATACTTCAGTTGGTTCCATTAAACCAGTTTCCCACAGCGCCACCTATCATATACTTCAGTTGGTTCTATTAAAACAGTTTCCCACAGCGCCATCTATCATATACTTCTGTTGGTTCCATTAAAACAATTTCCCACAGCGCCATCTATCATATTCTTCAGTTGGTTCCATTAAAACAGTTTCCCACAGTGCCACCTATCATATACTTCAGTTGGTTCCATTAAAACAATTTCCGACAGCGCCATCTATCATATTCTTCAGTTGGTTCCATTAAAACAGTTTCCCACAGTGCCACCTATCATATACTTCTGTTGGTTCCATTAAAACAATTTCCCACAGCGCCATCTATCATATTCTTCAGTTGGTTCCATTAAAACAATTTCCCACAGTGCCACCTTTCATATGCTTCAGTTGGTTCCATTAAAACAGTTTCCCACAGTGCCACCTATCATATACTTCAGTTTGTTCCATTAAAACAGTTTCCCACAGTGCCACCTATTGTATACTTCAGTTGGTTCCATTAAAACAATTACGCACAGTACCACCTATCATATACCTGAGTTGGTTGTATTAAAACAGTTACCCACAGCGCCACCTATCATATACCTGAGTTAGTTCCATTAAAACAGTTTCCCACAGCGCCACCTACCATATACTTCAGTTGGTTCCATTAAAACAGTTTCCCACAGCGCCACCTATCATATGCTTCAGTTGGTTCTATTAAAAGATTTATCCACAGCGCCACCTATCATATACCTGAGTTGCTTCTATTAAAACAGTTTCCCACAGCCCCACCTATCATATACTTCACTTGGTTCTATTAAAACAGTTTCCCACAGTGCCACGTATCATATACTTCAGTTGGTTTCATTAAAACAGTTTCCCACAGCCCCACCTATCATATACTTCAGTTGGTTCCATTAAAACAGTTTCCCACAGCGCCACCTATCATATACTTCAGTTGGTTCCATTAAAACAGTTTCCCACAGCGCCACCTATCATATACCTGAGTTGGTTCCATTAAAAGAGTTACCCACAGTGCCACCTATCATATACTTCAGTTGGTTCCATTAAAACTGTTTCCCACAGCACCACCTATCATATACTTCAGTTGGTTCCATTAAAACAGTTTCCCACAGTGCCACCTATCATATACTTCAGTTGGTTCCATTAAAACAGTTTCCCACAGCGCCACCTATTGTATACTTCAGTTGGTTCCATTAAAACAGTTTCCCACAGCGCCACCTATCATATACTTCAGTTAGTTCCATTAAAACAGTTTCCCACAGTGCCACCTATCATATACTTCAGTTAGTTCCATTAAAACAGTTTCCCACAGTGCCACCTATCATATACTTCAGTTAGTTCCATTAAAACAGTTTCCCACAGTACCACCTATCATATACTTCAGTTGGTTGCATTAAAACAGTTTCCCACAGTGCCACCTATCATATACTTCAGTTAGTTCCATTAAAACAGTTTCCCACAGTGCCACCTATCATATACTTCAGTTAGTTCCATTAAAACAGTTTCCCACAGTGCCACCTATCATATACTTAAGTTAGTTCCATTAAAACAGTTTCCCACAGTGCCGCCTATCATATACTTCAGTTGGTTGCATTAAAACAGTTTCCCACAGTGCCACCTATCATATACTTCAGTTGGTTCCATTAAAACAGTTTCCCACAGCGCCGCCTATCATATACTTCAGTTAGTTCCATTAAAACAGTTTCCCACAGTGCCGCCTATCATATACCTGAGTTAGTTCCATTAAAACAGTTTCCCACAGCGCCACCTACCATATACTTCAGTTGGTTCCATTAAAACAGTTTCCCACAGCGCCGCCTATCATATACTTCAGTTAGTTCCATTAAAACAGTTACCCACAGCGCCACCTATCATATACCTGAGTTAGTTCCATTAAAACAGTTTCCCACAGCGCCACCTACCATATACTTCAGTTGGTTCCATTAAAACAGTTTCCTACAACGCCACCTATCATATGCTTCAGTTGGTTCTATTAAAAGATTTACCCACAGCGCCACCTATCATATACCTGAGTTGGTTCTATTAAAACAGTTTCCCACAGCCCCACCTATCATATACTTCACTTGGTTCTATTAAAACAGTTTCCCACAGTGCCACGTATCATATACTTCAGTTGGTTTCATTAAAACAGTTTCTCACAGCCCCACCTATCATATACTTCAGTTGGTTCCATTAAAACAGTTTCCCACAGCGCCACCTATCATATACTTCAGTTGGTTCCATTAAAACAGTTACCCACAGTGCCACCTATAATATACTTGAGTTGGTTCCATTAAAACAGTTACCCACAGTGCCACCTATCATATACTTGAGTTGGTTCCATAGAAACAATTTCCCACAGTGCCACCTATCATATACTTCAGTTGGTTCCATTAAAACAGTTTCCCACAGCGCCACCTATCATATACCTGAGTTGGTTCCATTAAAATAGTTACCCACAGTGCCACCTATCATATACTTCAGTTAGTTCTATTAAAACAGTTTCCCACAGTGCCACCTATCACATACTTCAGTTGGTTGCATTAAAACAGTTTCCCACAGTGCCACCTACCATATACTTGAGTTGGTTGCATTAAAACAGTTACCCACAGCGCCACCTATCATATACTTCAGTTGGTTGCATTAAAACAGTTTCCCACAGTGCCACTTATCATATACTTCAGTTAGTTCCATTAAAACAGTTTCCCACAGTGCCACCTATCATATACTTCAGTTGGTTGCATTAAAACAGTTTCCCACAGCGCCACCTATCATATACTTCAGTTAATTCCATTAAAACCGTTTCCCACAGTGCCACCTATCATATACTTCAGTTGGTTGCATTAAAACAGTTTCCCACAGCGCCACTTATCATATACTTCAGTTGGTTCCATTAAAACAATTACGCACAGCGCCACCTATCATATACCCGAGTTGGTTCTATTAAAACAGTAACCCACAGCGCCACCTATCATATACTTCAGTTGGTTCCATTAAAACATTTACCCACAGCGCCACCTATCATATACCCGAGTTGGTTCTATTAAAACAGTAACCCACAGCGCCACCTATCATATACCTGAGTTAGTTCCATTAAAACAGTTACCCACAGCGCCACCTATCATATACTTCAGTTGGTTCCATTAAAACTGTTTCCCACAGCGCCACCTATCATATATGTCAGTTGGTTCCATTAAAACAGTTTCCCACAGCGCCACCTATCATATACTTCAGTTGGTTCCATTAAAACAGTTACCCACAGTGCCACCTATCATATACTTCAGTTGGTTCCATTAAAACAGTTTCCCACAGCGCCACCTATCATATACCTGAGTTGGTTCTATTAAGACAGTTTCCCACAGCACCACCTATGATATATTTCAGTTGGTTCTATTAAAACAGCTACCCACAGCGCCACCTATCATATACATCAGTTGGTTCCATTAAAATAGTTTCCCACAGCGCCACCTATCATATACTTCAGTTGGTTCCATTAAAACAGTTACCCACAGCGCCACCTATCATATACCTGAGTTAGTTCCATTAAAACAGTTTCCCACAGTGCCACCTATCATATACTTCAGTTTGTTCCATTACAACAGTTTCCCACAGCGCTGCCTATCATATACTTCAGTTGGTTCCATTAAAACAGTTTCCCACAGCGCTGCCTATACTCTACTTCAGTTGGTTGCATTAAAACAATGAACGACAAAGCATAAAGGAATTGAGAGAGAGACTGAGCATAAGAGGAATCAAATGCTGCGTGCAGGAGAGGCGGTTACGCTGGTATGGACATGTGATGCGTATGAAGGATGACAGCTGCATAAAAAGGTGCAGAGCACTAGAAGTTGATGGAAACCGCGGAGTGGAGAGACCCAAGATGACTTGGGATGAGGTGATAAAAGCCGACCTTACCCAACTACACCTCTCAAAGTCAATGACACACGACCGTGACTTCTGGCGTCACGCAGTAATACAGGGTACCCGACCTCCCATGGGTACATGCTGAAGCATATAAACAATATGCCCCCACACCCCCCACCGCAAGGTGGTCGTGGAGGTGCCACGGCAAAAAAGCACCCAGCCCACACTGTAAATGAGGTTGGTGTTAGGAAGGGCATCCAGCTGTAGAAATCAAGCCAGATCAGTTCCTGTATGAGCAAGGCATGGTCAGCCGACCAGACACTGCCCACAACAGGACAACCCGTCTAACCCATGCTAACGTGGAAGAACGGACGTAAAACGGTGATGATGATGATGATGATGAAAACAGTTTCCCACAGCGCCACCTATCATATACTTCAGTTGGTTCCATTAAAACAATTACGCACAGTACCACCTATCATATACCTGAGTTGGTTCCATTAAAACAGTTTCCCACAGCGCCACCTATCATATACCTGAGTTGGTTCTATTAAAACAGTTACCCACAGCGCCACCTATCATATACTTCACTTGGTTCTATTTAAACAGTTTCCCACAGTGCCACGTATCATATACTTCAGTTGCTTCCATTAAAACAGTTTCCCACAGCGCCACCTATCATATACTTCAGTTGGTTCCATTAAAACAATTTCCCACAGCGCCATCTATCATATACTTCAGTTGGTTCCATTAAAACAGTTACGCACAGTGCCACCTATAATATACTTCAGTTGGTTGCATTAAAACAGTTTCCCACAGTGCCACCTATCATATACTTCAGTTGGTTCCATTAAAACAGTTTCCCACAGCGCCGCCTATCATATACTTCAGTTAGTTCCATTAAAACAGTTTCCCACAGTGCCGCCTATAATATACTTGAGTTGGTTCCATTAAAACAGTTACCCACAGTGCCACCTATCATATACTTCAGTTGGTTGCATTAAAACAGTTTCCCACAGTGCCACCTATCATATACTTCAGTTGGTTCCATTAAAACAGTTTCCCACAGCGCCGCCTATCATATACTTCAGTTGGTTGCATTAAAACAGTTTCCCACAGTGCCTCCTATCATATACTTCAGTTGGTTGCATTAAAACAGTTTCCCACAGCGCCGCCTATCATATACTTCAGTTAGTTCCATTAAAACAGTTTCCCACAGTGCCGCCTATCATATACTTCAGTTGGTTGCATTAAAACAGTTTCCCACAGTGCCACCTATCATATACTTCAGTTGGTTCCATTAAAACAGTTTTCCACAGCGCTGCCTATCATATACTTCAGTTGGTTCCATTAAAACAGTTTCCCACAGCGCTGCCTATCATATACTTCAGTTGGTTGCATTAAAACAGTTACCCACAGCGCCACCTATCATATACTTCAGTTGGCTGCATTAAAACAGTTTCCCACAGTGCCACCTATCATATACTTCAGTTAGTTCCATTAAAACAGTTTCCCACAGTGCCACCTATCATATACTTCAGTTGGTTGCATTAAAACAGTTTCCCACAGTGCCACCTATCATATACGTCAGTTGGTTGCATTAAAACAGTTTCCCACAGTGCCACCTATCATATACTTCAGTTGGTTGCATTAAAACAGTTTCCCACAGTGCCACCTATCATATACTTCAGTTTGTTGCATTAAAACAGTTACCCACAGTGCCACCTATCATATACTTCAGTTAGTTCCATTAAAACAGTTTCCCACAGTGCCACCTATCATATACGTCAGTTGGTTGCATTAAAACAGTTTCCCACAGTGCCACCTATCATATACTTCAGTTGGTTCCATTAAAACAATTATGCACAGTGCCACCTATCATATACCTGTGTTGGTTCTATTAAAACAGTTACCCACAGCGCCACCTATCATATACTTCAGTTGGTTCTATTAAAACAGTTACCCACAGTGCCACCTATCATATACTTCAGTTGGTTCCATTAAAACAATTTCCCACAGCGCCATCTATCATATACTTCAGTTGGTTCCATTAAAACAGTTACCCACAGTGCCACCTATCATATACTTCAGTTGGTTCCATTAAAACAGTTTCCCACAGCGCCACCTATGATATATTTCAGTTGGTTCTATTAAAACAGCTACCCACAGCGCCACCTATCATATAGATCAGTTGGTTCCATTAAAATAGTTTCCCACAGCGCCATCTATCATATACTTCAGTTGGTTCCATTAAAACAGTTTCCCACAGCGCCACCTATCATATACCTGAGTTGGTTCCATTAAAAGAGTTATCCACAGTGCCACCTATCATATACTTCAGTTGGTTCCATTAAAACTGTTTCCCACAGCACCACCTATCATATACTTCAGTTGGTTCCAATAAAAGAGTTACCCACAGCGCCACCTATCATATACTTCAGTTGGTTGCATTAAAACAGTTCCCACAGCGCAACCTATTGTATACTTCAGTTGGTTCCATTAAAACAGTTTCCCACAGCGCCACCTATCATATACTTCAGTTAGTTCCATTAAAACAGTTTCCCACAGTGCCACCTATCATATACTTCAGTTAGTTCCATTAAAACAGTTTCCCACAGTGCCACCTATCATATACTTCAGTTAGTTCCATTAAAACAGTTTCCCACAGTGCCACCTATCATATACTTCAGTTGGTTCCATTAAAACAGTTTCCCACAGCGCCGCCTATCATATACTTCAGTTAGTTCCATTAAAACAGTTTCCCACAGTGCCGCCTATAATATACTTGAGTTGGTTCCATTAAAACAGTTACCCACAGTGCCACCTATCATATACTTCAGTTGGTTGCATTAAAACAGTTTCCCACAGTGCCACCTATCATATACTTCAGTTGGTTCCATTAAAACAGTTTCCCACAGCGCCGCCTATCATATACTTCAGTTAGTTCCATTAAAACAGTTTCCCACAGTGCCGCCTATCATATACTTCAGTTGGTTGCATTAAAACAGTTTCCCACAGTGCCACCTATCATATACTTCAGTTGGTTCCATTAAAACAGTTTCCCACGGAACCCCCTATCATATACTTCAGTTAGTTCCATTAAAACAGTTTCCCACAGTGCCGCCTATCATATACTTCAGTTGGTTGCATTAAAACAGTTTCCCACAGTGCCTCCTATCATATACTTCAGTTGGTTGCATTAAAACAGTTTCCCACAGCGCCGCCTATCATATACTTCAGTTAGTTCCATTAAAACAGTTTCCCACAGTGCCGCCTATCATATACTTCAGTTGGTTGCATTAAAACAGTTTCCCACAGTGCCACCTATCATATACTTCAGTTAGTTCCATTAAAACAGTTTCCCACAGTGCCACCTATCATATACTTCAGTTGGTTGCATTAAAACAGTTTCCCACAGTGCCACCTATCATATACTTCAGTTGGTTCCATTAAAACAGTTTTCCACAGCGCCGCCTATCATATACTTCAGTTGGTTCCATTAAAACAGTTTCCCACAGCGCTGCCTATCATATACTTCAGTTGGCTGCATTAAAACAGTTTCCCACAGTGCCACCTATCATATACTTCAGTTAGTTCCATTAAAACAGTTTCCCACAGTGCCACCTATCATATACTTCAGTTGGTTGCATTAAAACAGTTTCCCACAGTGCCACCTATCATATACGTCAGTTGGTTGCATTAAAACAGTTTCCCACAGTGCCACCTATCATATACTTCAGTTGGTTGCATTAAAACAGTTTCCCACAGTGCCACCTATCATATACTTCAGTTTGTTGCATTAAAACAGTTACCCACAGTGCCACCTATCATATACTTCAGTTAGTTCCATTAAAACAGTTTCCCACAGTGCCACCTATCATATACGTCAGTTGGTTGCATTAAAACAGTTTCCCACAGCGCCACCTATCATATACTTCAGTTGGTTCCATTAAAACAATTATGCACAGTGCCACCTATCATATACCTGTGTTGGTTCTATTAAAACAGTTACCCACAGCGCCACCTATCATATACTTCAGTTGGTTCTATTAAAACAGTTACCCACAGTGCCACCTATCATATACTTCAGTTGGTTCCATTAAAACAATTTCCCACAGCGCCATCTATCATATACTTCAGTTGGTTCCATTAAAACAGTTACCCACAGTGCCACCTATCATATACTTCAGTTGGTTCCATTAAAACAGTTTCCCACAGCGCCACCTATGATATATTTCAGTTGGTTCTATTAAAACAGCTACCCACAGCGCCACCTATCATATAGATCAGTTGGTTCCATTAAAATAGTTTCCCACAGCGCCATCTATCATATACTTCAGTTGGTTCCATTAAAACAGTTTCCCACAGCGCCACCTATCATATACCTGAGTTGGTTCCATTAAAAGAGTTAACCACAGTGCCACCTATCATATACTTCAGTTGGTTCCATTAAAACTGTTTCCCACAGCACCACCTATCATATACTTCAGTTGGTTCCAATAAAAGAGTTACCCACAGCGCCACCTATCATATACTTCAGTTGGTTGCATTAAAACAGTTCCCACAGCGCTACCTATTGTATACTTCAGTTGGTTCCATTAAAACAGTTTCCCACAGCGCCACCTATCATATACTTCAGTTAGTTCCATTAAAACAGTTTCCCACAGTGCCACCTATCATATACTTCAGTTAGTTCCATTAAAACAGTTTCCCACAGTGCCACCTATCATATACTTCAGTTAGTTCCATTAAAACAGTTTCCCACAGTGCCACCTATCATATACTTCAGTTGGTTCCATTAAAACAGTTTCCCACAGCGCTGCCTATCATATACTTCAGTTGGTTGCATTAAAACAGTTACCCACAGCGCCACCTATCATATACTTCAGTTGGCTGCATTAAAACAGTTTCCCACAGTGCCACCTATCATATACTTCAGTTAGTTCCATTAAAACAGTTTCCCACAGTGCCACCTATCATATACTTCAGTTGGTTGCATTAAAACAGTTTCCCACAGTGCCACCTATCATATACGTCAGTTGGTGTCATTAAAACAGTTTCCCACAGTGCCACCTATCATATACTTCAGTTGGTTGCATTAAAACAGTTTCCCACAGTGCCACCTATCATATACTTCAGTTTGTTGCATTAAAACAGTTACCCACAGTGCCACCTATCATATACTTCAGTTAGTTCCATTAAAACAGTTTCCCACAGTGCCACCTATCATATACGTCAGTTGGTTGCATTAAAACAGTTTCCCACAGCGCCACCTATCATATACTTCAGTTGGTTCCATTAAAACAATTATGCACAGTGCCACCTATCATATACCTGTGTTGGTTCTATTAAAACAGTTACCCACAGCGCCACCTATCATATACTTCAGTTGGTTCTATTAAAACAGTTACCCACAGTGCCACCTATCATATACTTCAGTTGGTTCCATTAAAACAATTTCCCACAGCGCCATCTATCATATACTTCAGTTGGTTCCATTAAAACAGTTACCCACAGTGCCACCTATCATATACTTCAGTTAGTTCTATTAAAACAGTTTCCCACAGTGCCACTTATCATATACTTCAGTTAGTTCCATTAAAACAGTTTCCCACAGTGCCACCTATCATATACTTCAGTTAGTTCTATTAAAACAGTTTCCCACAGTGCCACTTATCATATACTTCAGTTAGTTCCATTAAAACAGTTTCCCACAGTGCCACCTATCATATACTTCAGTTGGTTCCATTAAAACAATTTCCAACAGCGCCATCTATCATATACTTCAGTTGGTTCCATTAAAACAGTTACCCACAGTGCCACCTATCATATACTTCAGTTAGTTCTATTAAAACAGTTTCCCACAGTGCCACTTATCATATACTTCAGTTAGTTCCATTAAAACAGTTTCCCACAGTGCCACCTATCATATACTTCAGTTGGTTCCATTAAAACAATTTCCCACAGCGCCATCTATCATATACTTCAGTTGGTTCCATTAAAACAGTTACCCACAGTGCCACCTATCATATACTTCAGTTAGTTCTATTAAAACAGTTTCCCACAGTGCCACTTATCATATACTTCAGTTAGTTCCATTAAAACAGTTTCCCACAGTGCCACCTATCATATACTTCAGTTGGTTGCATTAAAACAGTTTCCCACAGTGCCACCTATCATATACTTCAGTTAGTTCCATTAAAACAGTTTCCCACAGTGCCACCTATCATATACTTCAGTTGGTTGCATTAAAACAGTTTCCCACAGCGCCACCTATCATATACTTCAGTTAATTCCATTAAAACCGTTTCCCACAGTGCCACCTATCATATACTTCAGTTGGTTGCATTAAAACAGTTTCCCACAGCGCCACTTATCATATACTTCAGTTGGTTCCATTAAAACAATTACGCACAGTGCCACATATCATATACTTCAGTTGGTTCCATTAAAACAGTTTCCCACAGCGCCACCTATCATATACCTGAGTTGGTTCTATTAAAACAGTTACCCACAGCGCCACCTATCATATACTTCAGTTGGTTCCATTAAAACATTTACCCACAGCGCCACCTATCATATACCCGAGTTGGTTCTATTAAAACAGTAACCCACAGCGGCACCTATCATATACCTGAGTTAGTTCCATTAAAACAGTTACCCACAGCGCCACCTATCATATACTTCAGTTGGTTCCATTAAAACTGTTTCCCACAGCGCCACCTATCATATATGTCAGTTGGTTCCATTAAAACAGTTTCCCACAGCGCCACCTATCATATACTTCAGTTGGTTCCATTAAAACAGTTACCCACAGTGCCACCTATCATATACTTCAGTTGGTTCCATTAAAACAGTTTCCCACAGCGCCACCTATCATATACCTGAGTTGGTTCTATTAAGACAGTTTCCCACAGCACCACCTATGATATATTTCAGTTGGTTCTATTAAAACAGCTACCCACAGCGCCACCTATCATATACATCAGTTGGTTCCATTAAAATAGTTTCCCACAGCGCCACCTATCATATACTTCAGTTGGTTCCATTAAAACAGTTACCCACAGCGCCACCTATCATATACCTGAGTTAGTTCCATTAAAACAGTTTCCCACAGTGCCACCTATCATATACTTCAGTTTGTTCCATTACAACAGTTTCCCACAGCGCTGCCTATCATATACTTCAGTTGGTTCCATTAAAACAGTTTCCCACAGCGCTGCCTATACTCTACTTCAGTTGGTTGCATTAAAACAATGAACGACAAAGCATAAAGGAATTGAGAGAGAGACTGAGCATAAGAGGAATCAAATGCTGCGTGCAGGAGAGGCGGTTACGCTGGTATGGACATGTGATGCGTATGAAGGATGACAGCTGCATAAAAAGGTGCAGAGCACTAGAAGTTGATGGAAACCGCGGAGTGGAGAGACCCAAGATGACTTGGGATGAGGTGATAAAAGCCGACCTTACCCAACTACACCTCTCAAAGTCAATGACACACGACCGTGACTTCTGGCGTCACGCAGTAATACAGGGTACCCGACCTCCCATGGGTACATGCTGAAGCATATAAACAATATGCCCCCACACCCCCCACCGCAAGGTGGTCGTGGAGGTGCCACGGCAAAAAAGCACCCAGCCCACACTGTAAATGAGGTTGGTGTTAGGAAGGGCATCCAGCTGTAGAAATCAAGCCAGATCAGTTCCTGTATGAGCAAGGCATGGTCAGCCGACCAGACACTGCCCACAACAGGACAACCCGTCTAACCCATGCTAACGTGGAAGAACGGACGTAAAACGGTGATGATGATGATGATGATGAAAACAGTTTCCCACAGCGCCACCTATCATATACTTCAGTTGGTTCCATTAAAACAATTACGCACAGTACCACCTATCATATACCTGAGTTGGTTCCATTAAAACAGTTTCCCACAGCGCCACCTATCATATACCTGAGTTGGTTCTATTAAAACAGTTACCCACAGCGCCACCTATCATATACTTCACTTGGTTCTATTTAAACAGTTTCCCACAGTGCCACGTATCATATACTTCAGTTGCTTCCATTAAAACAGTTTCCCACAGCGCCACCTATCATATACTTCAGTTGGTTCCATTAAAACAATTTCCCACAGCGCCATCTATCATATACTTCAGTTGGTTCCATTAAAACAGTTACGCACAGTGCCACCTATAATATACTTCAGTTGGTTGCATTAAAACAGTTTCCCACAGTGCCACCTATCATATACTTCAGTTGGTTCCATTAAAACAGTTTCCCACAGCGCCGCCTATCATATACTTCAGTTAGTTCCATTAAAACAGTTTCCCACAGTGCCGCCTATAATATACTTGAGTTGGTTCCATTAAAACAGTTACCCACAGTGCCACCTATCATATACTTCAGTTGGTTGCATTAAAACAGTTTCCCACAGTGCCACCTATCATATACTTCAGTTGGTTCCATTAAAACAGTTTCCCACAGCGCCGCATATCATATACTTCAGTTAGTTCCATTAAAACAGTTTCCCACAGTGCCGCCTATCATATACTTCAGTTGGTTGCATTAAAACAGTTTCCCACAGTGCCACCTATCATATACTTCAGTTGGTTCCATTAAAACAGTTTCCCACAGCACCGCCTATCATATACTTCAGTTAGTTCCATTAAAACAGTTTCCCACAGTGCCGCCTATCATATACTTCAGTTGGTTGCATTAAAACAGTTTCCCACAGTGCCTCCTATCATATACTTCAGTTGGTTGCATTAAAACAGTTTCCCACAGCGCCGCCTATCATATACTTCAGTTAGTTCCATTAAAACAGTTTCCCACAGTGCCGCCTATCATATACTTCAGTTGGTTGCATTAAAACAGTTTCCCACAGTGCCACCTATCATATACTTCAGTTGGTTCCATTAAAACAGTTTTCCACAGCGCCGCCTATCATATACTTCAGTTGGTTCCATTAAAACAGTTTCCCACAGCGCTGCCTATCATATACTTCAGTTGGTTGCATTAAAACAGTTACCCACAGCGCCACCTATCATATACTTCAGTTGGCTGCATTAAAACAGTTTCCCACAGTGCCACCTATCATATACTTCAGTTAGTTCCATTAAAACAGTTTCCCACAGTGCCACCTATCATATACTTCAGTTGGTTGCATTAAAACAGTTTCCCACAGTGCCACCTATCATATACGTCAGTTGGTTGCATTAAAACAGTTTCCCACAGTGCCACCTATCATATACTTCAGTTGGTTGCATTAAAACAGTTTCCCACAGTGCCACCTATCATATACTTCAGTTTGTTGCATTAAAACAGTTACCCACAGTGCCACCTATCATATACTTCAGTTAGTTCCATTAAAACAGTTTCCCACAGTGCCACCTATCATATACGTCAGTTGGTTGCATTAAAACAGTTTCCCACAGCGCCACCTATCATATACTTCAGTTGGTTCCATTAAAACAATTATGCACAGTGCCACCTATCATATACCTGTGTTGGTTCTATTAAAACAGTTACCCACAGCGCCACCTATCATATACTTCAGTTGGTTCTATTAAAACAGTTACCCACAGTGCCACCTATCATATACTTCAGTTGGTTCCATTAAAACAATTTCCCACAGCGCCATCTATCATATACTTCAGTTGGTTCCATTAAAACAGTTACCCACAGTGCCACCTATCATATACTTCAGTTGGTTCCATTAAAACAGTTTCCCACAGCGCCACCTATCATATACTTCAGTTGGTTCCATTAAAACAGTTTCCCACAGCGCCACCTATCATATACTTCAGTTGGTTGCATTAAAACCGTTACCCACAGTGCCACCTATCATATACTTCAGTTGGTTCCATTAAAACAGTTTCCCACAGTGCCACCTATCATATACTTCAGTTAGTTCCATTAAAACAGTTTCCCACAGTGCCACCTATCATATACTTCAGTTGGTTCCATTAAAACTGTTTCCCGCAGCACCACCTATCATATACTTCAGTTGGTTCCAATAAAAGAGTTACCCACAGCGCCACCTATCATATACTTCAGTTGGTTGCATTAAAACAGTTCCCACAGCGCTACCTATTGTATACTTCAGTTGGTTCCATTAAAACATTTTCCCACAGCGCCACCTATCATATACTTCAGTTAGTTCCATTAAAACAGTTTCCCACAGTGCCACCTATCATATACTTCAGTTAGTTCCATTAAAACAGTTTCCCACAGTGCCACCTATCATATACTTCAGTTAGTTCCATTAAAACAGTTTCCCACAGTGCCACCTATCATATACTTCAGTTGGTTCCATTAAAACAGTTTCCCACAGCGCTGCCTATCATATACTTCAGTTGGTTGCATTAAAACAGTTACCCACAGCGCCACCTATCATATACTTCAGTTGGCTGCATTAAAACAGTTTCCCACAGTGCCACCTATCATATACTTCAGTTAGTTCCATTAAAACAGTTTCCCACAGTGCCACCTATCATATACGTCAGTTGGTTGCATTAAAACAGTTTCCCACAGTGCCACCTATCATATACTTCAGTTGGTTGCATTAAAACAGTTTCCCACAGTGCCACCTATCATATATTTCAGTTTGTTGCATTAAAACAGTTACCCACAGTGCCACCTATCATATACTTCAGTTAGTTCCATTAAAACAGTTTCCCACAGTGCCACCTATCATATACGTCAGTTGGTTGCATTAAAACAGTTTCCCACAGCGCCACCTATCATATACTTCAGTTGGTTCCATTAAAACAATTATGCACAGTGCCACCTATCATATACCTGTGTTGGTTCTATTAAAACAGTTACCCACAGCGCCACCTATCATATACTTCAGTTGGTTCTATTAAAACAGTTACCCACAGTGCCACCTATCATATACTTCAGTTGGTTCCATTAAAACAATTTCCTACAGCGCCATCTATCATATACTTCAGTTGGTTCCATTAAAACAGTTACCCACAGTGCCACCTATCATATACTTCAGTTAGTTCCATTAAAACAGTTTCCCACAGTGCCACCTATCATATACTTCAGTTGGTTCCATTAAAACAGTTTCCCACAGCGCCACCTATGATATATTTCAGTTGGTTCTATTAAAACAGCTACCCACAGCGCCACCTATCATATAGATCAGTTGGTTCCATTAAAATAGTTTCCCACAGCGCCACCTATCATATACTTCAGTTGGTTCCATTAAAACAGTTTCCCACAGCGCCACCTATCATATACCTGAGTTGGTTCCATTAAAAGAGTTATCCACAGTGCCACCTATCATATACTTCAGTTGGTTCCATTAAAACTGTTTCCCACAGCACCACCTATCATATACTTCAGTTGGTTCCAATAAAAGAGTTACCCACAGCGCCACCTATCATATACTTCAGTTGGTTCATTAAAACAGTTCCCACAGCGCTACCTATTGTATACTTCAGTTGGTTCCATTAAAACAGTTTCCCACAGCGCCACCTATCATATACTTCAGTTAGTTCCATTAAAACAGTTTCCCACAGTGCCACCTATCATATACTTCAGTTAGTTCCATTAAAACAGTTTCCCACAGTGCCACCTATCATATACTTCAGTTAGTTCCATTAAAACAGTTTCCCACAGTGCCACCTATCATATACTTCAGTTGGTTGCATTAAAACAGTTTCCCACAGTGCCACCTATCATATACTTCAGTTGGTTCCATTAAAACAGTTTCCCACAGCGCCGCCTACCATATACTTCAGTTGGTTGCATTAAAACAGTTTCCCACAGTGCCACCTATCATATACTTCAGTTAGTTCCATTAAAACAGTTTCCCACAGTGCCACGTATCATATACTTCAGTTAGTTCCATTAAAACAGTTTCCCACAGTGCCACCTATCATATACTTCAGTTAGTTCCATTAAAACAGTTTCCCACAGCGCCACCTATCATATACCTGAGTTGGTTCTATTAAAACAGTTTCCCACAGCGCCACCTATCATATACATCAGTTGGTTCCATTAAAACAGTTTCCCACAGCGCCACCTATCATATACTTCAGTTGGTTCTATTAAAACAGTTACCCACAGCGCCACCTATCATATACATCAGTTGGTTCCATTAAAACAGTTTCCCACAGTGCCACCTATCATATACTTCAGTTGGTTCCATTAAAACAGTTACCCACAGTGCCACCTATCATATACTTCAGTTGGTTCCATTAAAACAATTTCCCACAGCGCCACCTATCATATACTTCAGTTGGTTCCATTAAAACAATTTCCCACAGCGCCATCTATCATATACTTCAGTTGGTTCCATTAAAACAGTTACCCACAGTGCCACCTATCATATACTTCAGTTAGTTCCATTAAAACAGTTTCCCACAGTGCCACCTATTGTTTACTTCAGTTAGTTCCATTAAAACAGTTTCCCACAGTGCCACATATCATATACTTCAGCTGGTTCCATTAAAACAGTTTCCCACAGCGCCACCTATCATATACTTCAGTTGGTTCCATTAAAACAGTTTCCCACAGTGCCACCTATCATATACTTCAGTTAGTTCCATTAAAACAGTTTCCCACAGTGCCACCTATCATATACTTCAGTTAGTTCCATTAAAACAGTTTCCCACAGTGCCACCTATCATATACTTCAGTTGGTTGCATTAAAACAGTTTCCCACAGTGCCACCTATCATATACTTCAGTTGGTTGCATTAAAACAGTTTCCCACAGTGCCACCTATCATATACTTCAGTTAGTTCCATTAAAACAGTTTCCCACAGTGCCACCTATCATATACTTCAGTTGGTTGCATTAAAACAGTTTCCCACAGTGCCACCTATCATATACTTCAGTTAGTTCCATTAAAACAGTTTCCCACAGTGCCACCTATCATATACTTCAGTTGGTTGCATTAAAACAGTTACCCACAGCGCCACCTATCATATACTTCAGTTGGTTCCATTAAAACATTTACCCACAGCCCCACCTATCATATACCTGAGTTGGTTCTATTAAAACAGTTACCCACAGCGCCACCTATCATATACCTGAGTTAGTTCCATTAAAACAGTTTCCCACAGCGCCTCCTATCATATACTTCAGTTGGTTCTATTAAAACAGTTTCCCACAATGCCACCTATCATATACTTCAGTTGGTTCCATTAAAACAATTTCCCACAGCGCCATCTATCATATTCTTCAGTTGGTTCCATTAAAACAGTTATCCACAGTGCCACATATCATATACTTCAGTTTGTTCCATTAAAACAGTTTCCCACAGCGCTGCCTATACTCTACTTCAGTTGGTTGCATTAAAACAGTTTCCCACAGCGCCACCTATCATATACTTCAGTTGGTTCCATTAAAACAGTTACGCACAGTGCCACCTATCATATACCTGAGTTGGTTCTATTAAAACAGTTTCCCACAGCGCCACCTATCATATACTTCAGTTGGTTCCATTAAAACAGTTTCCCACAGCGCCACCTATCATATACTTCAGTTAGTTCCATTAAAACAGTTTCCCACAGTGCCACCTATCATATACTTCAGTTAGTTCCATTAAAACAGTTTCCCACAGTGCCACCTATCATATACTTCAGTTAGTTCCATTAAAACAGTTTCCCACAGTGCCACCTATCATATACTTCAGTTGGTTGCATTAAAACAGTTTCCCACAGTGCCACCTATCATATACTTCAGTTGGTTCCATTAAAACAGTTTCCCACAGCGCCGCCTATCATATACTTCAGTTGGTTGCATTAAAACAGTTTCCCACAGTGCCACCTATCATATACTTCAGTTAGTTCCATTAAAACAGTTTCCCACAGTGCCACGTATCATATACTTCAGTTAGTTCCATTAAAACAGTTTCCCACAGTGCCACCTATCATATACTTCAGTTAGTTCCATTAAAACAGTTTCCCACAGTGCCACCTATCATATACTTCAGTTGGTTGCATTAAAACAGTTACCCACAGCGCCATCTATCATATACTTCAGTTGGTTCCATTAAAACAGTTACCCACAGTGCCACCTATCATATACTTCAGTTGGTTCCATTAAAACAGTTTCCCACAGCGCCACCTATCATATACCTGAGTTGGTTCTATTAAAACAGTTTCCCACAGCGCCACCTATCATATACATCAGTTGGTTCCATTAAAACATTTTCCCACAGCGCCACCTATCATATACTTCAGTTGGTTCTATTAAAACAGTTACCCACAGCGCCACCTATCATATACATCAGTTGGTTCCATTAAAACAGTTTCCCACAGCGCCACCTATCATATACTTCAGTTGGTTCCATTAAAACAGTTACCCACAGTGCCACCTATCATATACTTCAGTTGGTTCCATTAAAACAATTTCCCACAGCGCCACCTATCATATACTTCAGTTGGTTCCATTAAAACAATTTCCCACAGCGCCATCTATCATATACTTCAGTTGGTTCCATTAAAACAGTTACCCACAGTGCCACCTATCATATACTTCAGTTAGTTCCATTAAAACAGTTTCCCACAGTGCCACCTATTGTATACTTCAGTTAGTTCCATTAAAACAGTTTCCCACAGTGCCACCTATCATATACTTCAGCTGGTTCCATTAAAACAGTTTCCCACAGCGCCACCTATCATATACTTTAGTTGGTTCCATTAAAACAGTTTCCCACAGCGCCACCTATTGTATACTTCAGTTAGTTCCATTAAAACAGTTTCCCACAGTGCCACCTATCATATACTTCAGTTAGTTCCATTAAAACAGTTTCCCACAGTGCCACCTATCATATACTTCAGTTGGTTCCATTAAAACAGTTACCCACAGTGCCACCTATCATATACTTCAGTTAGTTCCATTAAAACAGTTTCCCACAGTGCCACCTATCATATACTTCAGTTGGTTGCATTAAAACAGTTTCCCACAGTGCCACCTATCATATACTTCAGTTAGTTCCATTAAAACAGTTTCCCACAGTGCCACCTATCATATACTTCAGTTGGTTGCATTAAAACAGTTTCCCACAGTGCCACCTATCATATACATCAGTTGGTTCCATTAAAACAGTTACCCACAGTGCCACCTATCATATACTTCAGTTAGTTCCATTAAAACAGTTTCCCACAGTGCCACCTATCATATACTTCAGTTGGTTCCATTAAAACAATTACGCACAGTGCCACCTATCATATACTTCAGTTGGTTGCATTAAAACAGTTTCCCACAGCGCCACTTATCATATACTTCAGTTGGTTCTATTAAGACAGTTTCCCACAGTGCCACCTATCATATACTTCAGTTAGTTCTATTAAAACAGTTTCCCACAGCGCCACCTATCATATACCTGAGTTGGTTCTATTAAAACAGTTACCCACAGCGCCACCTATCATATACTTCAGTTGGTTCCATTAAAACATTTACCCACAGCGCCACCTATCATATACCTGAGTTGGTTCTATTAAAACAGTTACCCACAGCGCCACCTATCATATACCTGAGTTAGTTCCATTAAAACAGTTTCCCACAGCCCCACCTATCATATACTTCAGTTAGTTCCATTAAAACAGTTTCCCACAGTGCCACCTATCATATACATCAGTTGGTTCCATTAAAACAGTTTCCCACAGCGCCACCTACCATATACATCAGTTGGTTCCATTAAAACAGTTTCCCACAGTGCCACCTATCATATACTTCAGTTGGTTCCATTAAAACAGTTACCCACAGTGCCACCTATAATATACTTGAGTTGGTTCCATTAAAACAGTTACCAACAGTGCCACCTATCATATACATCAGTTGGTTCCATTAAAACAGTTTCCCACAGCGCCACCTACCATATACATCAGTTGGTTCCATTAAAACAGTTTCCCACAGTGCCACCTATCATATACTTCAGTTGGTTCCATTAAAACAGTTTCCCGCAGCGCCGCCTATCATATACTTCAGTTGGTTGCATTAAAACAGTTTCCCACAGTGCCACCTATCATATACTTCAGTTAATTCCATTAAAACCGTTTCCCACAGTGCCACCTATCATATACTTCAGTTAGTTCCATTAAAACAGTTTCCCACAGTGCCACCTATCATATACTTCAGTTGGTTGCATTAAAACCGTTTCCCACAGTGCCACTTATCATATACTTCAGTTGGTTGCATTAAAACCGTTTCCCACAGTGCCACCTATCATATACTTCAGTTGGTTGCATTAAAACAGTTTCCCACAGTGCCACCTATCATATACTTCAGTTGGTTGCATTAAAACAGTTTCCCACAGTGCCACCTATCATATACTTCAGTTAATTCCATTAAAACCGTTTCCCACAGTGCCACCTACCATATACTTCAGTTAGTTCCATTAAAACAGTTTCCCACAGTGCCACCTATCATATACTTCAGTTGGTTGCATTAAAACCGTTTCCCACAGTGCCACCTATCATATACTTCAGTTAGTTCCATTAAAACAGTTTCCCACAGTGCCACCTATCATATACTTCAGTTAGTTCCATTAAAACAGTTTCCCACAGTGCCACCTATCATATACTTCAGTTGGTTGCATTAAAACAGTTACCCACAGCGCCATCTATCATATACTTCAGTTGGTTCCATTAAAACAGTTACCCACAGTGCCACCTATCATATACTTCAGTTGGTTCCATTAAAACAGTTTCCCACAGCGCCACCTATCATATACCTGAGTTGGTTCTATTAAAACAGTTTCCCACAGCGCCACCTATCATATACATCAGTTGGTTCCATTAAAACATTTTCCCACAGCGCCACCTATCATATACTTCAGTTGGTTCTATTAAAACAGTTACCCACAGCGCCACCTATCATATACATCAGTTGGTTCCATTAAAACAGTTTCCCACAGCGCCACCTATCATATACTTCAGTTGGTTCCATTAAAACAGTTACCCACAGTGCCACCTATCATATACTTCAGTTGGTTCCATTAAAACAATTTCCCACAGCGCCACCTATCATATACTTCAGTTGGTTCCATTAAAACAATTTCCCACAGCGCCATCTATCATATACTTCAGTTGGTTCCATTAAAACAGTTACCCACAGTGCCACCTATCATATACTTCAGTTAGTTCCATTAAAACAGTTTCCCACAGTGCCACCTATTGTATACTTCAGTTAGTTCCATTAAAACAGTTTCCCACAGTGCCACCTATCATATACTTCAGCTGGTTCCATTAAAACAGTTTCCCACAGCGCCACCTATCATATACTTTAGTTGGTTCCATTAAAACAGTTTCCCACAGCGCCACCTATTGTATACTTCAGTTAGTTCCATTAAAACAGTTTCCCACAGTGCCACCTATCATATACTTCAGTTAGTTCCATTAAAACAGTTTCCCACAGTGCCACCTATCATATACTTCAGTTGGTTCCATTAAAACAGTTACCCACAGTGCCACCTATCATATACTTCAGTTAGTTCCATTAAAACAGTTTCCCACAGTGCCACCTATCATATACTTCAGTTGGTTGCATTAAAACAGTTTCCCACAGTGCCACCTATCATATACTTCAGTTAGTTCCATTAAAACAGTTTCCCACAGTGCCACCTATCATATACTTCAGTTGGTTGCATTAAAACAGTTTCCCACAGTGCCACCTATCATATACATCAGTTGGTTCCATTAAAACAGTTACCCACAGTGCCACCTATCATATACTTCAGTTAGTTCCATTAAAACAGTTTCCCACAGTGCCACCTATCATATACTTCAGTTGGTTCCATTAAAACAATTACGCACAGTGCCACCTATCATATACTTCAGTTGGTTGCATTAAAACAGTTTCCCACAGCGCCACTTATCATATACTTCAGTTGGTTCTATTAAGACAGTTTCCCACAGTGCCACCTATCATATACTTCAGTTAGTTCTATTAAAACAGTTTCCCACAGCGCCACCTATCATATACCTGAGTTGGTTCTATTAAAACAGTTACCCACAGCGCCACCTATCATATACTTCAGTTGGTTCCATTAAAACATTTACCCACAGCGCCACCTATCATATACCTGAGTTGGTTCTATTAAAACAGTTACCCACAGCGCCACCTATCATATACCTGAGTTAGTTCCATTAAAACAGTTTCCCACAGCCCCACCTATCATATACTTCAGTTAGTTCCATTAAAACAGTTTCCCACAGTGCCACCTATCATATACATCAGTTGGTTCCATTAAAACAGTTTCCCACAGCGCCACCTACCATATACATCAGTTGGTTCCATTAAAACAGTTTCCCACAGTGCCACCTATCATATACTTCAGTTGGTTCCATTAAAACAGTTACCCACAGTGCCACCTATAATATACTTGAGTTGGTTCCATTAAAACAGTTACCAACAGTGCCACCTATCATATACATCAGTTGGTTCCATTAAAACAGTTTCCCACAGCGCCACCTACCATATACATCAGTTGGTTCCATTAAAACAGTTTCCCACAGTGCCACCTATCATATACTTCAGTTGGTTCCATTAAAACAGTTTCCCGCAGCGCCGCCTATCATATACTTCAGTTGGTTGCATTAAAACAGTTTCCCACAGTGCCACCTATCATATACTTCAGTTAATTCCATTAAAACCGTTTCCCACAGTGCCACCTATCATATACTTCAGTTAGTTCCATTAAAACAGTTTCCCACAGTGCCACCTATCATATACTTCAGTTGGTTGCATTAAAACCGTTTCCCACAGTGCCACTTATCATATACTTCAGTTGGTTGCATTAAAACCGTTTCCCACAGTGCCACCTATCATATACTTCAGTTGGTTGCATTAAAACAGTTTCCCACAGTGCCACCTATCATATACTTCAGTTGGTTGCATTAAAACAGTTTCCCACAGTGCCACCTATCATATACTTCAGTTAATTCCATTAAAACCGTTTCCCACAGTGCCACCTACCATATACTTCAGTTAGTTCCATTAAAACAGTTTCCCACAGTGCCACCTATCATATACTTCAGTTGGTTGCATTAAAACCGTTTCCCACAGTGCCACCTATCATATACTTCAGTTAGTTCCATTAAAACAGTTTCCCACAGTGCCACCTATCATATACTTCAGTTGGTTCCATTAAAACAGTTACCCACAGTGCCACCTATCATATACTTCAGTTAGTTCCATTAAAACAGTTTCCCACAGTGCCACCTATCATATACTTCAGTTGGTTCCATTAAAACAATTACGCACAGTGCCACCTATCATATACTTCAGTTGGTTGCATTAAAACAGTTTCCCACAGCGCCACTTATCATATACTTCAGTTGGTTCTATTAAAACAGTTTCCCACAGTGCCACCTATCATATACTTCAGTTAGTTCTATTAAAACAGTTTCCCACAGCGCCACCTATCATATACCTGAGTTGGTTCTATTAAAACAGTTACCCACAGCGCCACCTATCATATACTTCAGTTGGTTCCATTAAAACATTTACCCACAGCGCCACCTATCATATACCTGAGTTGGTTCTATTAAAACAGTTACCCACAGCGCCACCTATCATATACCTGAGTTAGTTCCATTAAAACAGTTTCCCACAGCCCCACCTATCATATACTTCAGTTAGTTCCATTAAAACAGTTTCCCACAGTGCCACCTATCATATACATCAGTTGGTTCCATTAAAACAGTTTCCCACAGCGCCACCTACCATATACATCAGTTGGTTCCATTAAAACAGTTTCCCACAGTGCCACCTATCATATACTTCAGTTGGTTCCATTAAAACAGTTACCCACAGTGCCACCTATAATATACTTGAGTTGGTTCCATTAAAACAGTTACCAACAGTGCCACCTATCATATACATCAGTTGGTTCCATTAAAACAGTTTCCCACAGCGCCACCTACCATATACATCAGTTGGTTCCATTAAAACAGTTTCCCACAGTGCCACCTATCATATACTTCAGTTGGTTCCATTAAAACAGTTTCCCGCAGCGCCGCCTATCATATACTTCAGTTCGTTGCATTAAAACAGTTTCCCACAGTGCCACCTATCATATACTTCAGTTAATTCCATTAAAACCGTTTCCCACAGTGCCACCTATCATATACTTCAGTTAGTTCCATTAAAACAGTTTCCCACAGTGCCACCTATCATATACTTCAGTTGGTTGCATTAAAACCGTTTCCCACAGTGCCACTTATCATATACTTCAGTTGGTTGCATTAAAACCGTTTCCCACAGTGCCACCTATCATATACTTCAGTTGGTTGCATTAAAACAGTTTCCCACAGTGCCACCTATCATGTACTTCAGTTGGTTGCATTAAAACAGTTTCCCACAGTGCCACCTATCATATACTTCAGTTAATTCCATTAAAACCGTTTCCCACAGTGCCACCTACCATATACTTCAGTTAGTTCCATTAAAACAGTTTCCCACAGTGCCACCTATCATATACTTCAGTTGGTTGCATTAAAACCGTTTCCCACAGTGCCACCTATCATATACTTCAGTTAGTTCCATTAAAACAGTTTCCCACAGTGCCACCTATCATATACTTCAGTTGGTTGCATTAAAACAGTTTCCCACAGTGCCACCTATCATATACTTCAGTTGCTTGCATTAAAACAGTTTCCACAGCGCCACCTATCATATACTTCAGTTAATTCCATTAAAACCGTTTCCCACAGTGCCACCTATCATATACTTCAGTTGGTTGCATTAAAACCGTTTCCCACAGTGCCACCTATCATATACTTCAGTTGGTTCCATTAAAACAATTACGCACAGCGCCATCTATCATATACTTCAGTTGGTTCCATTAAAACAGTTTCCCACAGTGCCACTTATCATATACTTCAGTTGGTTCCATTAAAACAGTTTCCCACAGTGCCACCTATCATATACTTCAGTTGGTTCCATTAAAACAGTTTCCCACAGCGCCACCTACCATATACTTCAGTTGGTTCCATTAAAACAGTTTCCCACAGCGCCACCTATCATATACTTCAGTTGGTTCCATTAAAACAGTTACCCACAGTGCCACCTATCATATACCTGAGTTGGTTCTATTAAAACAGTTATGATGATGAAAACAGTTTCCCACAGCGCCACCTCCCATATACTTCAGTTGGTTCCATTAAAACAGTTTCCCACAGCGCCACCTACCATATACTTCACTTGGTTCCATTAAAACAGTTTCCCACAGCGCCACCTATCATATACTTCAGTTGGTTCCATTAAAACAGTTACCCACAGTGCCACCTATCATATACTTCAGTTGGTTCCATTAAAACAGTTTCCCACAGCGCCACCTATCATATACCTGAGTTGGTTCTATTAAAACAGTTTCCCACTGCGCCACCTATCATATACTTCAGTTGGTTCTATTAAAACAGCTACCCACAGCGCCACCTATCATATACATCAGTTGGTTCCATTAAACCATTTTCCCACAGCGCCACCTATCATATACTTCAGTTGGTTCTATTAAAACAGTTTCCCACAGTGCCACCTATCATATACTTCAGTTGGTTCCATTAAAACAATTTCCCACAGCGCCATCTATCATATTCTTCAGTTGGTTCCATTAAAACAGTTATCCACAGTTCCACATATCATATAATTCAGTTAGTTCCATTAAAACAGTTTCCCACAGTGCCACCTATCATATACTTCAGTTGGTTCCATTAAAACAGTTACCCACAGTGCCACCTATCATATACTTCAGTTAGTTCCATTAAAACAGTTTCCCACAGTGCCACCTATCATATACTTCAGTTGGTTGCATTAAAACAGTTTCCCACAGTGCCACCTATCATATACTTCAGTTAGTTCCATTAAAACAGTTTCCCACAGTGCCACCTATCATATACTTCAGTTGGTTGCATTAAAACAGTTTCCCACAGTGCCACCTATCATATACATCAGTTGGTTCCATTAAAACAGTTACCCACAGTGCCACCTATCATATACTTCAGTTAGTTCCATTAAAACAGTTTCCCACAGTGCCACCTATCATATACTTCAGTTGGTTCCATTAAAACAATTACGCACAGTGCCACCTATCATATACTTCAGTTGGTTGCATTAAAACAGTTTCCCACAGCGCCACTTATCATATACTTCAGTTGGTTCTATTAAAACAGTTTCCCACAGTGCCACCTATCATATACTTCAGTTAGTTCTATTAAAACAGTTTCCCACAGCGCCACCTATCATATACCTGAGTTGGTTCTATTAAAACAGTTACCCACAGCGCCACCTATCATATACTTCAGTTGGTTCCATTAAAACATTTACCCACAGCGCCACCTATCATATACCTGAGTTGGTTCTATTAAAACAGTTACCCACAGCGCCACCTATCATATACCTGAGTTAGTTCCATTAAAACAGTTTCCCACAGCCCCACCTATCATATACTTCAGTTAGTTCCATTAAAACAGTTTCCTACAGTGCCACCTATCATATACATCAGTTGGTTCCATTAAAACAGTTTCCCACAGCGCCACCTACCATATACATCAGTTGGTTCCATTAAAACAGTTTCCCACAGTGCCACCTATCATATACTTCAGTTGGTTCCATTAAAACAGTTACCCACAGTGCCACCTATAATATACTTGAGTTGGTTCCATTAAAACAGTTACCAACAGTGCCACCTATCATATACTTCAGTTAGTTCCATTAAAACAGTTTCCCACAGTGCCACCTATCATATACATCAGTTGGTTCCATTAAAACAGTTTCCCACAGCGCCACCTACCATATACATCAGTTGGTTCCATTAAAACAGTTTCCCACAGTGCCACCTATCATATACTTCAGTTGGTTCCATTAAAACAGTTTCCCGCAGCGCCGCCTATCATATACTTCAGTTGGTTGCATTAAAACAGTTTCCCACAGTGCCACCTATCATATACTTCAGTTAATTCCATTAAAACCGTTTCCCACAGTGCCACCTATCATATACTTCAGTTAGTTCCATTAAAACAGTTTCCCACAGTGCCACCTATCATATACTTCAGTTGGTTGCATTAAAACCGTTTCCCACAGTGCCACTTATCATATACTTCAGTTGGTTGCATTAAAACCGTTTCCCACAGTGCCACCTATCATATACTTCAGTTGGTTGCATTAAAACAGTTTCCCACAGTGCCACCTATCATATACTTCAGTTGGTTGCATTAAAACAGTTTCCCACAGTGCCACCTATCATATACTTCAGTTAATTCCATTAAAACCGTTTCCCACAGTGCCACCTACCATATACTTCAGTTAGTTCCATTAAAACAGTTTCCCACAGTGCCACCTATCATATACTTCAGTTGGTTGCATTAAAACCGTTTCCCACAGTGCCACCTATCATATACTTCAGTTAGTTCCATTAAAACAGTTTCCCACAGTGCCACCTATCATATACTTCAGTTGCTTGCATTAAAACAGTTTCCACAGCGCCACCTATCATATACTTCAGTTAATTCCATTAAAACCGTTTCCCACAGTGCCACCTATCATATACTCCAGTTGGTTGCATTAAAACCGTTTCCCACAGTGCCACCTATCATATACTTCAGTTGGTTCCATTAAAACAATTACGCACAGCGCCATCTATCATATACTTCAGTTGGTTCCATTAAAACAGTTTCCCACAGTGCCACTTATCATATACTTCAGTTGGTTCCATTAAAACAGTTTCCCACAGTGCCACCTATCATATACTTCAGTTGGTTCCATTAAAACAGTTTCCCACAGTGCCACCTATCATATACTTCAGTTGGTTCCATTAAAACAATTACGCACAGTGCTACCTATCATATACTTCAGTTGGTTCCATTAAAACAGTTTCCCACAGCGCCACCTACCATATACTTCAGTTGGTTCCATTAAAACAGTTTCCCACAGCGCCACCTATCATATACTTCAGTTGGTTCCATTAAAACAGTTACCCACAGTGCCACCTATCATATACCTGAGTTGGTTCTATTAAAACAGTTATGATGATGAAAACAGTTTCCCACAGCGCCACCTCCCATATACTTCAGTTGGTTCCATTAAAACAGTTTCCCACAGCGCCACCTACCATATACTTCACTTGGTTCCATTAAAACAGTTTCCCACAGCGCCACCTATCATATACTTCAGTTGGTTCCATTAAAACAGTTACCCACAGTGCCACCTATCATATACTTCAGTTGGTTCCATTAAAACAGTTTCCCACAGCGCCACCTATCATATACCTGAGTTGGTTCTATTAAAACAGTTTCCCACTGCGCCACCTATCATATACTTCAGTTGGTTCTATTAAAACAGCTACCCACAGCGCCACCTATCATATACATCAGTTGGTTCCATTAAACCATTTTCCCACAGCGCCACCTATCATATACTTCAGTTGGTTCTATTAAAACAGTTTCCCACAGTGCCACCTATCATATACTTCAGTTGGTTCCATTAAAACAATTTCCCACAGCGCCATCTATCATATTCTTCAGTTGGTTCCATTAAAACAGTTATCCACAGTTCCACATATCATATAATTCAGTTAGTTCCATTAAAACAGTTTCCCACAGTGCCACCTATCATATACTTCAGTTTGTTCCATTAAAACAGTTTCCCACAGCGCTGCCTATCATATACTTCAGTTGGTTCCATTAAAACAGTTTCCCACAGCGCTGCCTATACTCTACTTCAGTTGGTTGCATTAAAACAATGAACGACAAAGCATAAAGGAATTGAGAGAGAGACTGAGCATAAGAGGAATCAAATGCTGCGTGCAGGAGAGGCGGTTACGCTGGTATGGACATGTGATGCGTATGAAGGATGACAGCTGCATAAAAAGGTGCAGAGCACTAGAAGTTGATGGAAACCGCGGAGTGGGGAGACCCAAGATGACTTGGGATGAAGTGATAAAAGCCGACCTTACCCAACTACACCTCTCAAAGTCAATGACACACGACCGTGACTTCTGGCGTCACGCAGTAATACAGGGTACCCGACCTCCCATGGGTACATGCTGAAGCATATAAACAATATGCCCCCACACCCCCCACCGCAAGGTGGTCGTGGAGGTGCCACGGCAAAAAAGCACCCAGCCCACACTGTAAATGAGGTTGGTGTTAGGAAGGGCATCCAGCTGTAGAAATCAAGCCAGATCAGTTCCTGTATGAGCAAGGCATGGTCAGCCGACCAGACACTGCCCACAACAGGACAACCCGTCTAACCCATGCTAACGTGGAAGAACGGACGTAAAACGGTGATGATGATGATGATGATGAAAACAGTTTCCCACAGCGCCACCTATCATATACTTCAGTTGGTTCCATTAAAACAATTACGCACAGTACCACCTATCATATACCTGAGTTGGTTCCATTAAAACAGTTTCCCACAGCGCCACCTATCATATACCTGAGTTGGTTCTATTAAAACAGTTACCCACAGCGCCACCTATCATATACTTTACTTGGTTCTATTTAAACAGTTTCCCACAGTGCCACGTATCATATACTTCAGTTGGTTCCATTAAAACAGTTTCCCACAGCGCCACCTATCATATACTTCAGTTGGTTCCATTAAAACAATTTCCCACAGCGCCATCTATCATATACTTCAGTTGGTTCCATTAAAACAGTTACCCACAGTGCCACCTATAATATACTTGAGTTGGTTCCATTAAAACAGTTACCCACAGTGCCACCTATCATATACTTCAGTTAGTTCCATTAAAACAGTTTCCCACAGCCCCACCTATCATATACTTCAGTTGGTTCCATTAAAACAGTTACCCACAGTGCCACCTTTCATATACTTCAGTTAGTTCCATTAAAACAGTTTCCCACAGTGCCACCTATTGTATACTTCAGTTAGTTCCATTAAAACAGTTTCCCACAGTGCCACGTATCATATACTTCAGTTGGTTTCATTAAAACAGTTTCCCACAGCTCCACCTATCATATACTTCAGTTGGTTCCATTAAAACAGTTTCCCACAGCGCCACCTATCATATACTTCAGTTGGTTCCATTAAAACAGTTACCCACAGTGCCACCTATAATATACTTGAGTTGGTTCCATTAAAACAGTTACCCACAGTGCCACCTATCATATACTTGAGTTGGTTCCATAGAAACAATTTCCCACAGTGCTACCTATCATATACTTCAGTTTGTTCCATTAAAACAGTTTCCCACAGCGCTGCCTATCATATACTTCAGTTGGTTCCATTAAAACAGTTTCCCACAGCGCTGCCTATACTCTACTTCAGTTGGTTGCATTAAAACAATGAACGACAAAGCATAAAGGAATTGAGAGAGAGACTGAGCATAAGAGGAATCAAATGCTGCGTGCAGGAGAGGCGGTTACGCTGGTATGGACATGTGATGCGTATGAAGGATGACAGCTGCATAAAAAGGTGCAGAGCACTAGAAGTTGATGGAAACCGCGGAGTGGGGAGACCCAAGATGACTTGGGATGAGGTGATAAAAGCCGACCTTACCCAACTACACCTCTCAAAGTCAATGACACACGACCGTGACTTCTGGCGTCACGCAGTAATACAGGGTACCCGACCTCCCATGGGTACATGCTGAAGCATATAAACAATATGCCCCCACACCCCCCACCGCAAGGTGGTCGTGGAGGTGCCACGGCAAAAAAGCACCCAGCCCACACTGTAAATGAGGTTGGTGTTAGGAAGGGCATCCAGCTGTAGAAATCAAGCCAGATCAGTTCCTGTATGAGCAAGGCATGGTCAGCCGACCAGACACTGCCCACAACAGGACAACCCGTCTAACCCATGCTAACGTGGAAGAACGGACGTAAAACGGTGATGATGATGATGATGATGAAAACAGTTTCCCACAGCGCCACCTATCATATACTTCAGTTGGTTCCATTAAAACAATTACGCACAGTACCACCTATCATATACCTGAGTTGGTTCCATTAAAACAGTTTCCCACAGCGCCACCTATCATATACCTGAGTTGGTTCTATTAAAACAGTTACCCACAGCGCCACCTATCATATACTTCACTTGGTTCTATTTAAACAGTTTCCCACAGTGCCACGTATCATATACTTCAGTTGGTTCCATTAAAACAGTTTCCCACAGCGCCACCTATCATATACTTCAGTTGGTTCCATTAAAACAATTTCCCACAGCGCCATCTATCATATACTTCAGTTGGTTCCATTAAAACAGTTACCCACAGTGCCACCTATAATATACTTGAGTTGGTTCCATTAAAACAGTTACCCACAGTGCCACCTATCATATACTTCAGTTAGTTCCATTGAAACAGTTTCCCACAGCCCCACCTATCATATACTTCAGTTGGTTCCATTAAAACAGTTACCCACAGTGCCACCTATCATATACTTCAGTTAGTTCCATTAAAACAGTTTCCCACAGTGCCACCTATTGTATACTTCAGTTGGTTCCATTAAAACAGTTTCCCACAGCGCCACCTATCATATACTTCAGTTGGTTCCATTAAAACAGTTTCCCACAGTGCCACCTATCACATACTTCAGTTGGTTGCATTAAAACAGTTTCCCACAGTGCCACCTACCATATACTTGAGTTGGTTGCATTAAAACAGTTACCCACAGCGCCACCTATCATATACTTCAGTTGGTTGCATTAAAACAGTTTCCCACAGAGCCACCTACCATATACTTCAGTTAGTTCCATTAAAACAGTTTCCCACAGCGCCACCTATCATATACTTCAGTTAGTTCCATTAAAACAGTTTCCCACAGTGCCACCTATCATATACATCAGTTGGTTCCATTAAAACAGTTTCCCACAGCGCCAGCTATCATATACTTCAGTTGGTTCTATTAAAACAATTTCCCACAGCGCCATCTATCATATACTTCAGTTGGTTCCATTAAAACAGTTACCCACAGTGCCACCTATCATATACTTCAGTTAGTTTCATTAAAACAGTTTCCCACAGTGCCACCTATTGTATACTTCAGTTAGTTCCATTAAAACAGTTTCCCACAGTGCCACTTATCATATACTTCAGCTGGTTCCATTAAAACAGTTTCCCACAGCGCCACCTATCATATACTTCAGTTGGTTCCATTAAAACAGTTTCCCACAGCGCCACCTATTGTATACTTCAGTTAGTTCCATTAAAACAGTTTCCCACAGTGCCACCTATCATATACTTCAGTTAGTTCCATTAAAACAGTTTCCCACAGTGCCACCTATCATATACTTCAGTTTGTTCCATTAAAACAGTTTCCCACAGTGCCACCTATTGTATACTTCAGTTGGTTCCATTAAAACAATTACGCACAGTACCACCTATCATATACCTGAGTTGGTTGTATTAAAACAGTTACCCACAGCGCCACCTATCATATACCTGAGTTAGTTCCATTAAAACAGTTTCCCACAGCGCCACCTACCATATACTTCAGTTGGTTCCATTAAAACAGTTTCCCACAGCGCCACCTATCATATGCTTCAGTTGGTTCTATTAAAAGATTTATCCACAGCGCCACCTATCATATACCTGAGTTGGTTCTATTAAAACAGTTTCCCACAGCCCCACCTATCATATACTTCACTTGGTTCTATTAAAACAGTTTCCCACAGTGCCACGTATCATATACTTCAGTTGGTTTCATTAAAACAGTTTCCCACAGCGCCACCTATCATATACTTCAGTTTGTTCCATTAAAACAGTTTCCCACAGTGCCACCTATTGTATACTTCAGTTGGTTCCATTAAAACAATTACGCACAGTACCACCTATCATATACCTGAGTTGGTTGTATTAAAACAGTTACCCACAGCGCCACCTATCATATACTTCAGTTAGTTCTATTAAAACAGTTTCCCACAGCGCCACCTATCATATACCTGAGTTGGTTCTATTAAAACAGTTACCCACAGCGCCACCTATCATATACTTCAGTTGGTTCCATTAAAACATTTACCCACAGCGCCACCTATCATATACCTGAGTTGGTTCTATTAAAACAGTTACCCACAGCGCCACCTATCATATACCTGAGTTAGTTCCATTAAAACAGTTTCCCACAATGCCACCTATCATATACTTCAGTTGGTTCCATTAAAACAATTTCCCACAGCGCCATCTATCATATTCTTCAGTTGGTTCCATTAAAACAGTTATCCACAGTGCCACATATCATATACTTCAGTTTGTTCCATTAAAACAGTTTCCCACAGCGCTGCCTATACTCTACTTCAGTTGGTTGCATTAAAACAGTTTCCCACAGCGCCACCTATCATATACTTCAGTTGGTTCCATTAAAACAGTTACGCACAGTGCCACCTATCATATACCTGAGTTGGTTCTATTAAAACAGTTTCCCACAGCGCCACCTATCATATACTTCAGTTGGTTCCATTAAAACAGTTTCCCACAGCGCCACCTATCATATACTTCAGTTAGTTCCATTAAAACAGTTTCCCACAGTGCCACCTATCATATACTTCAGTTAGTTCCATTAAAACAGTTTCCCACAGTGCCACCTATCATATACTTCAGTTAGTTCCATTAAAACAGTTTCCCACAGTGCCACCTATCATATACTTCAGTTAGTTCCATTAAAACAGTTTCCCACAGTGCCACCTATCATATACTTCAGTTAGTTCCATTAAAACAGTTTCCCACAGCGCCATCTATCATATACTTCAGTTGGTTCCATTAAAACAGTTACCCACAGTGCCACCTACCATATACTTCAGTTGGTTCCATTAAAACAGTTTCCCACAGCGCCACCTATCATATACTTCAGTTGGTTCCATTAAAACAGTTACCCACAGTGCCACCTATCATATACCTGAGTTGGTTCTATTAAAACAGTTATGATGATGAAAACAGTTTCCCACAGCGCCACCTCCCATATACTTCAGTTGGTTCCATTAAAACAGTTTCCCACAGCGCCACCTACCATATACTTCACTTGGTTCCATTAAAACAGTTTCCCACAGCGCCACCTATCATATACTTCAGTTGGTTCCATTAAAACAGTTACCCACAGTGCCACCTATCATATACTTCAGTTGGTTCCATTAAAACAGTTTCCCACAGCGCCACCTATCATATACCTGAGTTGGTTCTATTAAAACAGTTTCCCACTGCGCCACCTATCATATACTTCAGTTGGTTCTATTAAAACAGCTACCCACAGCGCCACCTATCATATACATCAGTTGGTTCCATTAAACCATTTTCCCACAGCGCCACCTATCATATACTTCAGTTGGTTCTATTAAAACAGTTTCCCACAGTGCCACCTATCATATACTTCAGTTGGTTCCATTAAAACAATTTCCCACAGCGCCATCTATCATATTCTTCAGTTGGTTCCATTAAAACAGTTATCCACAGTTCCACATATCATATAATTCAGTTAGTTCCATTAAAACAGTTTCCCACAGTGCCACCTATCATATACTTCAGTTGGTTCCATTAAAACAGTTACCCACAGTGCCACCTATCATATACTTCAGTTAGTTCCATTAAAACAGTTTCCCACAGTGCCACCTATCATATACTTCAGTTGGTTGCATTAAAACAGTTTCCCACAGTGCCACCTATCATATACTTCAGTTAGTTCCATTAAAACAGTTTCCCACAGTGCCACCTATCATATACTTCAGTTGGTTGCATTAAAACAGTTTCCCACAGTGCCACCTATCATATACATCAGTTGGTTCCATTAAAACAGTTACCCACAGTGCCACCTATCATATACTTCAGTTAGTTCCATTAAAACAGTTTCCCACAGTGCCACCTATCATATACTTCAGTTGGTTCCATTAAAACAATTACGCACAGTGCCACCTATCATATACTTCAGTTGGTTGCATTAAAACAGTTTCCCACAGCGCCACTTATCATATACTTCAGTTGGTTCTATTAAAACAGTTTCCCACAGTGCCACCTATCATATACTTCAGTTAGTTCTATTAAAACAGTTTCCCACAGCGCCACCTATCATATACCTGAGTTGGTTCTATTAAAACAGTTACCCACAGCGCCACCTATCATATACTTCAGTTGGTTCCATTAAAACATTTACCCACAGCGCCACCTATCATATACCTGAGTTGGTTCTATTAAAACAGTTACCCACAGCGCCACCTATCATATACCTGAGTTAGTTCCATTAAAACAGTTTCCCACAGCCCCACCTATCATATACTTCAGTTAGTTCCATTAAAACAGTTTCCCACAGTGCCACCTATCATATACATCAGTTGGTTCCATTAAAACAGTTTCCCACAGCGCCACCTACCATATACATCAGTTGGTTCCATTAAAACAGTTTCCCACAGTGCCACCTATCATATACTTCAGTTGGTTCCATTAAAACAGTTACCCACAGTGCCACCTATAATATACTTGAGTTGGTTCCATTAAAACAGTTACCAACAGTGCCACCTATCATATACTTCAGTTAGTTCCATTAAAACAGTTTCCCACAGTGCCACCTATCATATACATCAGTTGGTTCCATTAAAACAGTTTCCCACAGCGCCACCTACCATATACATCAGTTGGTTCCATTAAAACAGTTTCCCACAGTGCCACCTATCATATACTTCAGTTGGTTCCATTAAAACAGTTTCCCGCAGCGCCGCCTATCATATACTTCAGTTGGTTGCATTAAAACAGTTTCCCACAGTGCCACCTATCATATACTTCAGTTAATTCCATTAAAACCGTTTCCCACAGTGCCACCTATCATATACTTCAGTTAGTTCCATTAAAACAGTTTCCCACAGTGCCACCTATCATATACTTCAGTTGGTTGCATTAAAACCGTTTCCCACAGTGCCACTTATCATATACTTCAGTTGGTTGCATTAAAACCGTTTCCCACAGTGCCACCTATCATATACTTCAGTTGGTTGCATTAAAACAGTTTCCCACAGTGCCACCTATCATATACTTCAGTTGGTTGCATTAAAACAGTTTCCCACAGTGCCACCTATCATATACTTCAGTTAATTCCATTAAAACCGTTTCCCACAGTGCCACCTACCATATACTTCAGTTAGTTCCATTAAAACAGTTTCCCACAGTGCCACCTATCATATACTTCAGTTGGTTGCATTAAAACCGTTTCCCACAGTGCCACCTATCATATACTTCAGTTAGTTCCATTAAAACAGTTTCCCACAGTGCCACCTATCATATACTTCAGTTGCTTGCATTAAAACAGTTTCCACAGCGCCACCTATCATATACTTCAGTTAATTCCATTAAAACCGTTTCCCACAGTGCCACCTATCATATACTCCAGTTGGTTGCATTAAAACCGTTTCCCACAGTGCCACCTATCATATACTTCAGTTGGTTCCATTAAAACAATTACGCACAGCGCCATCTATCATATACTTCAGTTGGTTCCATTAAAACAGTTTCCCACAGTGCCACTTATCATATACTTCAGTTGGTTCCATTAAAACAGTTTCCCACAGTGCCACCTATCATATACTTCAGTTGGTTCCATTAAAACAGTTTCCCACAGTGCCACCTATCATATACTTCAGTTGGTTCCATTAAAACAATTACGCACAGTGCTACCTATCATATACTTCAGTTGGTTCCATTAAAACAGTTTCCCACAGCGCCACCTACCATATACTTCAGTTGGTTCCATTAAAACAGTTTCCCACAGCGCCACCTATCATATACTTCAGTTGGTTCCATTAAAACAGTTACCCACAGTGCCACCTATCATATACCTGAGTTGGTTCTATTAAAACAGTTATGATGATGAAAACAGTTTCCCACAGCGCCACCTCCCATATACTTCAGTTGGTTCCATTAAAACAGTTTCCCACAGCGCCACCTACCATATACTTCACTTGGTTCCATTAAAACAGTTTCCCACAGCGCCACCTATCATATACTTCAGTTGGTTCCATTAAAACAGTTACCCACAGTGCCACCTATCATATACTTCAGTTGGTTCCATTAAAACAGTTTCCCACAGCGCCACCTATCATATACCTGAGTTGGTTCTATTAAAACAGTTTCCCACTGCGCCACCTATCATATACTTCAGTTGGTTCTATTAAAACAGCTACCCACAGCGCCACCTATCATATACATCAGTTGGTTCCATTAAACCATTTTCCCACAGCGCCACCTATCATATACTTCAGTTGGTTCTATTAAAACAGTTTCCCACAGTGCCACCTATCATATACTTCAGTTGGTTCCATTAAAACAATTTCCCACAGCGCCATCTATCATATTCTTCAGTTGGTTCCATTAAAACAGTTATCCACAGTTCCACATATCATATAATTCAGTTAGTTCCATTAAAACAGTTTCCCACAGTGCCACCTATCATATACTTCAGTTTGTTCCATTAAAACAGTTTCCCACAGCGCTGCCTATCATATACTTCAGTTGGTTCCATTAAAACAGTTTCCCACAGCGCTGCCTATACTCTACTTCAGTTGGTTGCATTAAAACAATGAACGACAAAGCATAAAGGAATTGAGAGAGAGACTGAGCATAAGAGGAATCAAATGCTGCGTGCAGGAGAGGCGGTTACGCTGGTATGGACATGTGATGCGTATGAAGGATGACAGCTGCATAAAAAGGTGCAGAGCACTAGAAGTTGATGGAAACCGCGGAGTGGGGAGACCCAAGATGACTTGGGATGAAGTGATAAAAGCCGACCTTACCCAACTACACCTCTCAAAGTCAATGACACACGACCGTGACTTCTGGCGTCACGCAGTAATACAGGGTACCCGACCTCCCATGGGTACATGCTGAAGCATATAAACAATATGCCCCCACACCCCCCACCGCAAGGTGGTCGTGGAGGTGCCACGGCAAAAAAGCACCCAGCCCACACTGTAAATGAGGTTGGTGTTAGGAAGGGCATCCAGCTGTAGAAATCAAGCCAGATCAGTTCCTGTATGAGCAAGGCATGGTCAGCCGACCAGACACTGCCCACAACAGGACAACCCGTCTAACCCATGCTAACGTGGAAGAACGGACGTAAAACGGTGATGATGATGATGATGATGAAAACAGTTTCCCACAGCGCCACCTATCATATACTTCAGTTGGTTCCATTAAAACAATTACGCACAGTACCACCTATCATATACCTGAGTTGGTTCCATTAAAACAGTTTCCCACAGCGCCACCTATCATATACCTGAGTTGGTTCTATTAAAACAGTTACCCACAGCGCCACCTATCATATACTTTACTTGGTTCTATTTAAACAGTTTCCCACAGTGCCACGTATCATATACTTCAGTTGGTTCCATTAAAACAGTTTCCCACAGCGCCACCTATCATATACTTCAGTTGGTTCCATTAAAACAATTTCCCACAGCGCCATCTATCATATACTTCAGTTGGTTCCATTAAAACAGTTACCCACAGTGCCACCTATAATATACTTGAGTTGGTTCCATTAAAACAGTTACCCACAGTGCCACCTATCATATACTTCAGTTAGTTCCATTAAAACAGTTTCCCACAGCCCCACCTATCATATACTTCAGTTGGTTCCATTAAAACAGTTACCCACAGTGCCACCTTTCATATACTTCAGTTAGTTCCATTAAAACAGTTTCCCACAGTGCCACCTATTGTATACTTCAGTTAGTTCCATTAAAACAGTTTCCCACAGTGCCACGTATCATATACTTCAGTTGGTTTCATTAAAACAGTTTCCCACAGCTCCACCTATCATATACTTCAGTTGGTTCCATTAAAACAGTTTCCCACAGCGCCACCTATCATATACTTCAGTTGGTTCCATTAAAACAGTTACCCACAGTGCCACCTATAATATACTTGAGTTGGTTCCATTAAAACAGTTACCCACAGTGCCACCTATCATATACTTGAGTTGGTTCCATAGAAACAATTTCCCACAGTGCTACCTATCATATACTTCAGTTTGTTCCATTAAAACAGTTTCCCACAGCGCTGCCTATCATATACTTCAGTTGGTTCCATTAAAACAGTTTCCCACAGCGCTGCCTATACTCTACTTCAGTTGGTTGCATTAAAACAATGAACGACAAAGCATAAAGGAATTGAGAGAGAGACTGAGCATAAGAGGAATCAAATGCTGCGTGCAGGAGAGGCGGTTACGCTGGTATGGACATGTGATGCGTATGAAGGATGACAGCTGCATAAAAAGGTGCAGAGCACTAGAAGTTGATGGAAACCGCGGAGTGGGGAGACCCAAGATGACTTGGGATGAGGTGATAAAAGCCGACCTTACCCAACTACACCTCTCAAAGTCAATGACACACGACCGTGACTTCTGGCGTCACGCAGTAATACAGGGTACCCGACCTCCCATGGGTACATGCTGAAGCATATAAACAATATGCCCCCACACCCCCCACCGCAAGGTGGTCGTGGAGGTGCCACGGCAAAAAAGCACCCAGCCCACACTGTAAATGAGGTTGGTGTTAGGAAGGGCATCCAGCTGTAGAAATCAAGCCAGATCAGTTCCTGTATGAGCAAGGCATGGTCAGCCGACCAGACACTGCCCACAACAGGACAACCCGTCTAACCCATGCTAACGTGGAAGAACGGACGTAAAACGGTGATGATGATGATGATGATGAAAACAGTTTCCCACAGCGCCACCTATCATATACTTCAGTTGGTTCCATTAAAACAATTACGCACAGTACCACCTATCATATACCTGAGTTGGTTCCATTAAAACAGTTTCCCACAGCGCCACCTATCATATACCTGAGTTGGTTCTATTAAAACAGTTACCCACAGCGCCACCTATCATATACTTCACTTGGTTCTATTTAAACAGTTTCCCACAGTGCCACGTATCATATACTTCAGTTGGTTCCATTAAAACAGTTTCCCACAGCGCCACCTATCATATACTTCAGTTGGTTCCATTAAAACAATTTCCCACAGCGCCATCTATCATATACTTCAGTTGGTTCCATTAAAACAGTTACCCACAGTGCCACCTATAATATACTTGAGTTGGTTCCATTAAAACAGTTACCCACAGTGCCACCTATCATATACTTCAGTTAGTTCCATTGAAACAGTTTCCCACAGCCCCACCTATCATATACTTCAGTTGGTTCCATTAAAACAGTTACCCACAGTGCCACCTATCATATACTTCAGTTAGTTCCATTAAAACAGTTTCCCACAGTGCCACCTATTGTATACTTCAGTTGGTTCCATTAAAACAGTTTCCCACAGCGCCACCTATCATATACTTCAGTTGGTTCCATTAAAACAGTTTCCCACAGTGCCACCTATCACATACTTCAGTTGGTTGCATTAAAACAGTTTCCCACAGTGCCACCTACCATATACTTGAGTTGGTTGCATTAAAACAGTTACCCACAGCGCCACCTATCATATACTTCAGTTGGTTGCATTAAAACAGTTTCCCACAGAGCCACCTACCATATACTTCAGTTAGTTCCATTAAAACAGTTTCCCACAGCGCCACCTATCATATACTTCAGTTAGTTCCATTAAAACAGTTTCCCACAGTGCCACCTATCATATACATCAGTTGGTTCCATTAAAACAGTTTCCCACAGCGCCAGCTATCATATACTTCAGTTGGTTCTATTAAAACAATTTCCCACAGCGCCATCTATCATATACTTCAGTTGGTTCCATTAAAACAGTTACCCACAGTGCCACCTATCATATACTTCAGTTAGTTTCATTAAAACAGTTTCCCACAGTGCCACCTATTGTATACTTCAGTTAGTTCCATTAAAACAGTTTCCCACAGTGCCACTTATCATATACTTCAGCTGGTTCCATTAAAACAGTTTCCCACAGCGCCACCTATCATATACTTCAGTTGGTTCCATTAAAACAGTTTCCCACAGCGCCACCTATTGTATACTTCAGTTAGTTCCATTAAAACAGTTTCCCACAGTGCCACCTATCATATACTTCAGTTAGTTCCATTAAAACAGTTTCCCACAGTGCCACCTATCATATACTTCAGTTTGTTCCATTAAAACAGTTTCCCACAGTGCCACCTATTGTATACTTCAGTTGGTTCCATTAAAACAATTACGCACAGTACCACCTATCATATACCTGAGTTGGTTGTATTAAAACAGTTACCCACAGCGCCACCTATCATATACCTGAGTTAGTTCCATTAAAACAGTTTCCCACAGCGCCACCTACCATATACTTCAGTTGGTTCCATTAAAACAGTTTCCCACAGCGCCACCTATCATATGCTTCAGTTGGTTCTATTAAAAGATTTATCCACAGCGCCACCTATCATATACCTGAGTTGGTTCTATTAAAACAGTTTCCCACAGCCCCACCTATCATATACTTCACTTGGTTCTATTAAAACAGTTTCCCACAGTGCCACGTATCATATACTTCAGTTGGTTTCATTAAAACAGTTTCCCACAGCGCCACCTATCATATACTTCAGTTTGTTCCATTAAAACAGTTTCCCACAGTGCCACCTATTGTATACTTCAGTTGGTTCCATTAAAACAATTACGCACAGTACCACCTATCATATACCTGAGTTGGTTGTATTAAAACAGTTACCCACAGCGCCACCTATCATATACTTCAGTTAGTTCTATTAAAACAGTTTCCCACAGCGCCACCTATCATATACCTGAGTTGGTTCTATTAAAACAGTTACCCACAGCGCCACCTATCATATACTTCAGTTGGTTCCATTAAAACATTTACCCACAGCGCCACCTATCATATACCTGAGTTGGTTCTATTAAAACAGTTACCCACAGCGCCACCTATCATATACCTGAGTTAGTTCCATTAAAACAGTTTCCCACAATGCCACCTATCATATACTTCAGTTGGTTCCATTAAAACAATTTCCCACAGCGCCATCTATCATATTCTTCAGTTGGTTCCATTAAAACAGTTATCCACAGTGCCACATATCATATACTTCAGTTTGTTCCATTAAAACAGTTTCCCACAGCGCTGCCTATACTCTACTTCAGTTGGTTGCATTAAAACAGTTTCCCACAGCGCCACCTATCATATACTTCAGTTGGTTCCATTAAAACAGTTACGCACAGTGCCACCTATCATATACCTGAGTTGGTTCTATTAAAACAGTTTCCCACAGCGCCACCTATCATATACTTCAGTTGGTTCCATTAAAACAGTTTCCCACAGCGCCACCTATCATATACTTCAGTTAGTTCCATTAAAACAGTTTCCCACAGTGCCACCTATCATATACTTCAGTTAGTTCCATTAAAACAGTTTCCCACAGTGCCACCTATCATATACTTCAGTTAGTTCCATTAAAACAGTTTCCCACAGTGCCACCTATCATATACTTCAGTTGGTTGCATTAAAACAGTTTCCCACAGTGCCACCTATCATATACTTCAGTTGGTTCCATTAAAACAGTTTCCCACAGCGCCGCCTATCATATACTTGAGTTGGTTGCATTAAAACAGTTTCCCACAGTGCCACCTATCATATACTTCAGTTAGTTCCATTAAAACAGTTTCCCACAGTGCCACGTATCATATACTTCAGTTAGTTCCATTAAAACAGTTTCCCACAGTGCCACCTATCATATACTTCAGTTAGTTCCATTAAAACAGTTTCCCACAGTGCCACCTATCATATACTTCAGTTGGTTGCATTAAAACAGTTACCCACAGCGCCATCTATCATATACTTCAGTTGGTTCCATTAAAACAGTTACCCACAGTGCCACCTATCATATACTTCAGTTGGTTCCATTAAAACAGTTTCCCACAGCGCCACCTATCATATACCTGAGTTGGTTCTATTAAAACAGTTTCCCACAGCGCCACCTATCATATACATCAGTTGGTTCCATTAAAACAGTTTCCCACAGCGCCACCTATCATATACTTCAGTTGGTTCTATTAAAACAGTTACCCACAGCGCCACCTATCATATACATCAGTTGGTTCCATTAAAACAGTTTCCCACAGCGCCACCTATCATATACTTCAGTTGGTTCCATTAGAACAGTTACCCACAGTGCCACCTATCATATACTTCAGTTGGTTCCATTAAAACAATTTCCCACAGCGCCACCTATCATATACTTCAGTTGGTTCCATTAAAACAATTTCCCACAGCGCCATCTATCATATACTTCAGTTGGTTCCATTAAAACAGTTACCCACAGTGCCACCTATCATATACTTCAGTTAGTTCCATTAAAACAGTTACCCACAGTGCCACCTATCATATACTTCAGTTAGTTCCATTAAAACAATTTCCCACAGCGCCATCTATCATATACTTCAGTTGGTTCCATTAAAACAGTTACCCACAGCGCCACCTATCATATACTTCAGTTTGTTCCATTAAAACAGTTTCCCACAGTGCCACCTATTGTATACTTCAGTTGGTTCCATTAAAACAATTACGCACAGTACCACCTATCATATACCTGAGTTGGTTGTATTAAAACAGTTACCCACAGCGCCACCTATCATATACTTCAGTTAGTTCTATTAAAACAGTTTCCCACAGCGCCACCTACCATATACTTCAGTTGGTTCCATTAAAACAGTTTCCCACAGCGCCACCTATCATATGCTTCAGTTGGTTCTATTAAAAGATTTATCCACAGCGCCACCTATCATATACCTGAGTTGGTTCTATTAAAACAGTTTCCCACAGCCCCACCTATCATATACTTCACTTGGTTCTATTAAAACAGTTTCCCACAGTGCCACGTATCATATACTTCAGTTGGTTTCATTAAAACAGTTTCCCACAGCGCCACCTATCATATACTTCAGTTTGTTCCATTAAAACAGTTTCCCACAGTGCCACCTATTGTATACTTCAGTTGGTTCCATTAAAACAATTACGCACAGTACCACCTATCATATACCTGAGTTGGTTGTATTAAAACAGTTACCCACAGCGCCACCTATCATATACTTCAGTTAGTTCTATTAAAACAGTTTCCCACAGCGCCACCTATCATATACCTGAGTTGGTTCTATTAAAACAGTTACCCACAGCGCCACCTATCATATACTTCAGTTGGTTCCATTAAAACATTTACCCACAGCGCCACCTATCATATACCTGAGTTGGTTCTATTAAAACAGTTACCCACAGCGCCACCTATCATATACCTGAGTTAGTTCCATTAAAACAGTTTCCCACAGCGCCTCCTATCATATACTTCAGTTGGTTCTATTAAAACAGTTTCCCACAATGCCACCTATCATATACTTCAGTTGGTTCCATTAAAACAATTTCCCACAGCGCCATCTATCATATTCTTCAGTTGGTTCCATTAAAACAGTTATCCACAGTGCCACATATCATATACTTCAGTTTGTTCCATTAAAACAGTTTCCCACAGCGCTGCCTATACTCTACTTCAGTTGGTTGCATTAAAACAGTTTCCCACAGCGCCACCTATCATATACTTCAGTTGGTTCCATTAAAACAGTTACGCACAGTGCCACCTATCATATACCTGAGTTGGTTCTATTAAAACAGTTTCCCACAACGCCACCTATCATATACTTCAGTTGGTTCCATTAAAACAGTTTCCCACAGCGCCACCTATCATATACTTCAGTTAGTTCCATTAAAACAGTTTCCCACAGTGCCACCTATCATATACTTCAGTTAGTTCCATTAAAACAGTTTCCCACAGTGCCACCTATCATATACTTCAGTTAGTTCCATTAAAACAGTTTCCCACAGTGCCACCTATCATATACTTCAGTTGGTTGCATTAAAACAGTTTCCCACAGTGCCACCTATCATATACTTCAGTTGGTTCCATTAAAACAGTTTCCCACAGCGCCGCCTATCATATACTTCAGTTGGTTGCATTAAAACAGTTTCCCACAGTGCCACCTATCATATACTTCAGTTAGTTCCATTAAAACAGTTTCCCACAGTGCCACGTATCATATACTTCAGTTAGTTCCATTAAAACAGTTTCCCACAGTGCCACCTATCATATACTTCAGTTAGTTCCATTAAAACAGTTTCCCACAGTGCCACCTATCATATACTTCAGTTGGTTGCATTAAAACAGTTACCCACAGCGCCATCTATCATATACTTCAGTTGGTTCCATTAAAACAGTTACCCACAGTGCCACCTATCATATACTTCAGTTGGTTCCATTAAAACAGTTTCCCACAGCGCCACCTATCATATACCTGAGTTGGTTCTATTAAAACAGTTTCCCACAGCGCCACCTATTATATACATCAGTTGGTTCCATTAAAACAGTTTCCCACAGCGCCACCTATCATATACTTCAGTTGGTTCTATTAAAACAGTTACCCACAGCGCCACCTATCATATACATCAGTTGGTTCCATTAAAACAGTTTCCCACAGCGCCACCTATCATATACTTCAGTTGGTTCCATTAGAACAGTTACCCACAGTGCCACCTATCATATACTTCAGTTGGTTCCATTAAAACAATTTCCCACAGCGCCACCTATCATATACTTCAGTTGGTTCCATTAAAACAATTTCCCACAGCGCCATCTATCATATACTTCAGTTGGTTCCATTAAAACAGTTACCCACAGTGCCACCTATCATATACTTCAGTTAGTTCCATTAAAACAGTTTCCCACAGTGCCACCTATTGTATACTTCAGTTAGTTCCATTAAAACAGTTTCCCACAGTGCCACCTATCATATACTTCAGCTGGTTCCATTAAAACAGTTTCCCACAGCGCCACCTATCATATACTTCAGTTGGTTCCATTAAAACAGTTTCCCACAGCGCCACCTATTGTATACTTCAGTTAGTTCCATTAAAACAGTTTCCCACAGTGCCACCTATCATATACTTCAGTTAGTTCCATTAAAACAGTTTCCCACAGTGCCACCTATCATATACTTCAGTTAGTTCCATTAAAACAGTTTCCCACAGTGCCACCTATCATATACTTCAGTTGGTTCCATTAAAACAATTACGCACAGTGCCACCTATCATATACTTCAGTTAGTTCTATTAAAACAGTTTCCCACAGCGCCACCTATCATATACCTGAGTTGGTTCTATTAAAACAGTTACCCACAGCGCCACCTATCATATACTTCAGTTGGTTCCATTAAAACATTTACCCACAGCGCCACCTATCATATACCTGAGTTGGTTCTATTAAAACAGTTACCCACAGCGCCACCTATCATATACCTGAGTTAGTTCCATTAAAACAGTTTCCCACAGCGCCTCCTATCATATACTTCAGTTGGTTCTATTAAAACAGTTTCCCACAATGCCACCTATCATATACTTCAGTTGGTTCCATTAAAACAATTTCCCACAGCGCCATCTATCATATTCTTCAGTTGGTTCCATTAAAACAATTTCCCACAGTGCCACATATCATATACTTCAGTTTGTTCCATTAAAACAGTTTCCCACAGCGCTGCCTATACTATACTTCAGTTGGTTGCATTAAAACAGTTTCCCACAGCGCCACCTATCATATACTTCAGTTGGTTCCATTAAAACAGTTACGCACAGTGCCACCTATCATATACCTGAGTTGGTTCTATTAAAACAGTTTCCCACAGCGCCACCTATCATATACTTCAGTTGGTTCCATTAAAACAGTTTCCCACAGCGCCACCTATCATATACCTGAGTTGGTTCTATTAAAACAGTTACCCACAGCGCCACCTATCATATACCTGAGTTAGTTCCATTAAAACAGTTTCCCACAGCGCCACCTACCATATACTTCAATTGGTTCCATTAAAACAGTTTCCCACAGCGCCATCTATCATATACCTGAGTTGGTTCTATTAAAACAGTTTCCCACAGCCCCACCTATCATATACTTCAGTTGGTTCCATTAAAACTGTTTCCCACAGCGCCACCTATCATATACTTCAGTTGGTTACATTAAAACAGTTACCCACAGTGCCACCTATAATATACTTGAGTTGGTTCCATTAAAACAGTTTCCCACAGTGCCACCTATCATATACATCAGTTGGTTCCATTAAAACAGTTTCCCACAGTGCCACCTATCATATACTTCAGTTGGTTCCATTAAAACAGTTTCCCGCAGCGCCGCCTATCATATACTTCAGTTGGTTGCATTAAAACAGTTTCCCACAGTGCCACCTATCATATACTTCAGTTAATTCCATTAAAACCGTTTCCCACAGTGCCACCTATCATATACTTCAGTTGGTTGCATTAAAACCGTTTCCCACAGTGCCACCTATCATATACTTCAGTTAGTTCCATTAAAACAGTTTCCCACAGTGCCACCTATCATATACTTCAGTTGGTTGCATTAAAACAGTTTCCCACAGTGCCACCTATCATATACTTCAGTTAGTTCCATTAAAACAGTTTCCCACAGTGCCACCTATCATATACTTCAGTTGGTTGCATTAAAACCGTTTCCCACAGTGCCACCTATCATATACTTCAGTTAGTTCCATTAAAACAGTTTCCCACAGTGCCACCTATCATATACTTCAGTTGGTTGCATTAAAACCGTTTCCCACAGTGCCACCTATCATATACTTCAGTTAGTTCCATTAAAACAGTTTCCCACAGTGCCACCTATCATATACTTCAGTTGGTTCCATTAAAACAATTACGCACAGTGCCACCTATCATATACATCAGTTGGTTCCATTAAAACAGTTTCCCACAGTGCCACCTATCATATACTTCAGTTGGTTCCATTAAAACAGTTTCCCGCAGCGCCGCCTATCATATACTTCAGTTGGTTGCATTAAAACAGTTTCCCACAGCGCCACCTATCATATACTTCAGTTGGTTCCATTAAAACAGTTTCCCACAGCGCCACCTATCATATACTTCAGTTGGTTCCATTAAAACCGTTACCCACAGTGCCACCTATCATATACTTCAGTTGGTTCCATTAAAACAGTTTCCCACAGCGCCACCTATCATATACTTCAGTTGGTTGCATTAAAACAGTTTCCCACAGCGCCACCTATCATATACTTCAGTTGGTTCCATTAAAACAGTTTCCCACAGCGCCACCTATCATATACTTCAGTTGGTTCCATTAAAACAGTTTCCCACAGCGCCACCTATCATATATTTCAGTTGGTTCCATTAAAACAGTTTCCCACAGTGCCACCTATCATATACTTCAGTTGGTTCCATTAAAACAGTTTCCCACAGCGCCACCTATCATATACTTCAGTTGGTTGCATTAAAACAGTTTCCCACAGTGCCACCTATCATATACTTCAGTTAGTTCCATTAAAACAGTTTCCCACAGTGCCACCTATCATATACTTCAGTTGGTTGCATTAAAACAGTTTCCCACAGTGCCACCTATCATATACTTCAGTTAGTTCCATTAAAACAGTTTCCCACAGCGCCACCTATCATATACTTCAGTTGGTTGCATTAAAACAGTTTCCACAGCGCCACCTATCATATACTTCAGTTGGTTCCATTAAAACAGTTTCCCACAGCGCCACCTATCATATACTTCAGTTGGTTCCATTAAAACAGTTTCCCACAGCGCCACCTATCATATACTTCAGTTGGTTGCATTAAAACCGTTTCCCACAGCGCCACCTATCATATACTTCAGTTGGTTCCATTAAAACAGTTTCCCACAGCGCCACCTATCATATACTTCAGTTGGTTGCATTTAAACCGTTACCCACAGTGCCACCTATCATATACTTCAGTTGGTTCCATTAAAACAGTTTCCCACAGCGCCACCTATCATATACTTCAGTTGGTTGCATTAAAACAGTTTCCCACAGCGCCACCTATCATATACTTCAGTTGGTTGCATTAAAACAGTTTCCCACAGCGCCACCTATCATATACTTCAGTTGGTTCCATTAAAACAGTTTCCCACAGCGCCACCTATCATATACTTCAGTTGGTTCCATTAAAACAGTTTCCCACAGTGCCACCTATCATATACTTCAGTTGGTTCCATTAAAACAGTTTCCCACAGCGCCACCTATCATATACTTCAGTTGGTTGCATTAAAACCGTTTCCCACAGCGCCACCTATCATATACTTCAGTTGGTTCCATTAAAACAGTTTCCCACAGCGCCACCTATCATATACTTCAGTTGGTTCCATTAAAACAGTTTCCCACAGCGCCACCTATCATATACTTCAGTTGGCTCCATTAAAACAGTTTCCCACAGCGCCACCTATCATATACTTCAGTTGGTTGCATTAAAACCGTTACCCACAGTGCCACCTATCATATACTTCAGTTGGTTCCATTAAAACAGTTTCCCACAGTGCCACCTATCATATACTTCAGTTAGTTCCATTAAAACAGTTTCCCACAGTGCCACCTATCATATACTTCAGTTGGTTCTATTAAAACAGTTTCCCACAGTGCCACCTATCATATACTTCAGTTGGTTCCATTAAAACAGTTTCCCACAGCGCCACCTATCATATACTTCAGTTGGTTCCATTAAAACAGTTTCCCACAGCGCCACCTATCATATACTTCAGTTGGTTGCATTAAAACCGTTACCCACAGTGCCACCTATCATATACTTCAGTTGGTTCCATTAAAACAGTTTCCCACAGTGCCACCTATCATATACTTCAGTTAGTTCCATTAAAACAGTTTCCCACAGTGCCACCTATCATATACTTCAGTTGGTTCTATTAAAACAGTTTCCCACAGTGCCACCTATCATATACTTCAGTTGGTTCCATTAAAACAGTTTCCCACAGTGCCGCCTATCATATACTTCAGTTAGTTCTATTAAAACAGTTTCCCACAGTGCCACCTATCATATACTTCAGTTGGTTCCATTAAAACAGTTTCCCACAGTGCCGCCTATCATATACTTCAGTTAGTTCTATTAAAACAGTTTCCCACAGCGCCACCTATCATATACTTCAGTTGGTTCCATTAAAACAATTACGCACAGTGCTACCTATCATATACTTCAGTTGGTTCCATTAAAACAGTTTCCCACAGCGCCACCTACCATATACTTCAGTTGGTTCCATTAAAACAGTTTCCCACAGCGCCACCTATCATATACTTCAGTTGGTTCCATTAAAACAGTTACCCACAGTGCCACCTATCATATACCTGAGTTGGTTCTATTAAAACAGTTATGATGATGAAAACAGTTTCCCACAGCGCCACCTCCCATATACTTCAGTTGGTTCCATTAAAACAGTTTCCCACAGCGCCACCTACCATATACTTCACTTGGTTCCATTAAAACAGTTTCCCACAGCGCCACCTATCATATACTTCAGTTGGTTCCATTAAAACAGTTACCCACAGTGCCACCTATCATATACTTCAGTTGGTTCCATTAAAACAGTTTCCCACAGCGCCACCTATCATATACCTGAGTTGGTTCTATTAAAACAGTTTCCCACTGCGCCACCTATCATATACTTCAGTTGGTTCTATTAAAACAGCTACCCACAGCGCCACCTATCATATACATCAGTTGGTTCCATTAAACCATTTTCCCACAGCGCCACCTATCATATACTTCAGTTGGTTCTATTAAAACAGTTTCCCACAGTGCCACCTATCATATACTTCAGTTGGTTCCATTAAAACAATTTCCCACAGCGCCATCTATCATATTCTTCAGTTGGTTCCATTAAAACAGTTATCCACAGTTCCACATATCATATAATTCAGTTAGTTCCATTAAAACAGTTTCCCACAGCGCTGCCTATCATATACTTCAGTTGGTTCCATTAAAACAGTTTCCCACAGCGCTGCCTATCATATACTTCAGTTGGTTCCATTAAAACAGTTTCCCACAGCGCTGCCTATACTCTACTTCAGTTGGTTGCATTAAAACAATGAACGACAAAGCATAAAGGAATTGAGAGAGAGACTGAGCATAAGAGGAATCAAATGCTGCGTGCAGGAGAGGCGGTTACGCTGGTACGGACATGTGATGCGTATGAAGGATGACAGCTGCATAAAAAGGTGCAGAGCACTAGAAGTTGATGGAAACCGCGGAGTGGGGAGACCCAAGATGACTTGGGATGAGGTGATAAAAGCCGACCTTACCCAACTACACCTCTCAAAGTCAATGACACACGACCGTGACTTCTGGCATCACGCAGTAATACAGGGTACCCGACCTCCCATGGGTACATGCTGAAGCATATAAACAATATGCCCCCACACCCCCCCACCGCAAGGTGGTCGTGGAGGTGCCACGGCAAAAAAGCACCCAGCCCACACTGTAAATGAGGTTGGTGTTAGGAAGGGCATCCAGCTGTAGAAATCAAGCCAGATCAGTTCCTGTATGAGCAAGGCATGGTCAGCCGACCAGACACTGCCCACAACAGGACAACCCGTCTAACCCATGCTAACGTGGAAGAACGGACGTAAAACGGTGATGATGATGATGATGATGAAAACAGTTTCCCACAGCGCCACCTATCATATACTTCAGTTGGTTCCATTAAAACAATTACGCACAGTACCACCTATCATATACCTGAGTTGGTTCCATTAAAACAGTTTCCCACAGCGCCACCTATCATATACCTGAGTTGGTTCTATTAAAACAGTTACCCACAGCGCCACCTATCATATACTTCACTTGGTTCTATTTAAACAGTTTCCCACAGTGCCACGTATCATATACTTCAGTTGGTTCCATTAAAACAGTTTCCCACAGCGCCACCTATCATATACTTCAGTTGGTTTCATTAAAACAATTTCCCACAGCGCCATCTATCATATACTTCAGTTGGTTCCATTAAAACAGTTACCCACAGTGCCACCTATAATATACTTGAGTTGGTTCCATTAAAACAGTTACCCACAGTGCCACCTATCATATACTTCAGTTAGTTCCATTAAAACAGTTTCCCACAGCCCCACCTATCATATACTTCAGTTGGTTCCATTAAAACAGTTACCCACAGTGCCACCTATCATATACTTCAGTTAGTTCCATTAAAACAGTTTCCCACAGTGCCACCTATTGTATACTTCAGTTAGTTCCATTAAAACAGTTTCCCACAGTGCCACGTATCATATACTTCAGTTGGTTCCATTAAAACAGTTTCCCACAGTGCCACGTATCATATACTTCAGTTGGTTTCATTAAAACAGTTTCCCACAGCTCCACCTATCATATACTTCAGTTGGTTCCATTAAAACAGTTTCCCACAGCGCCACCTATCATATACTTCAGTTGGTTCCATTAAAACAGTTACCCACAGTGCCACCTATAATATACTTGAGTTGGTTCCATTAAAACAGTTACCCACAGTGCCACCTATCATATACTTGAGTTGGTTCCATAGAAACAATTTCCCACAGTGCTACCTATCATATACTTCAGTTGGTTCCATTAAAACAGTTTCCCACAGCGCCACCTATCATATACCTGAGTTGGTTCCATTAAAAGAGTTACCCACAGTGCCACCTATCATATACTTCAGTTGGTTCCATTAAAACTGTTTCCCACAGCACCACCTATCATATACTTCAGTTGGTTCTATTAAAACAGTTTCCCACAGCGCCACCTATCATATACCTGAGTTGGTTCTATTAAAACTGTTTCCCACAGCGCCACCTATCATATACTTCAGTTGGTTCCATTAAAACAGTTTCCCACAGCGCCACCTATCATATACTTCAGTTGGTTCCATTAAAACAGTTTCCCACAGCGCCACGTATTGTATACTTCAGTTGGTTCCATTAAAACAGTTTCCCACAGCGCCACCTATCATATACTTCAGTTGGTTCTATTAAAACAGTTTCCCACAGCGCCATCTATCATATACTTCAGTTGGTTCTATTAAAACAGTTTCCCACAGCGCCACCTATCATATACTTCAGTTGGTTCTATTAAAACAGTTTCCCAAAGCGCCACCTATCATATACTTCAGTTGGTTCTATTAAAACAGTTTCCCACAGCGCTACCTATCATATACCTGAGTTGGTTCTATTAAAACAGTTTCCCACAGCGCCACCTATCATATACCTGCGTTGGTTCTATTAAAACAGTTTCCCACAGTGCCACGTATCATATACTTCAGTTGGTTTCATTAAAACAGTTTCCCACAGCGCCACCTATCATATACTTCAGTTGGTTCCATTAAAACAGTTTCCCACAGCGCCACCTATCATATACTTCAGTTGGTTCCATTAAAACAGTTACCCACAGAGCCACCTATCATATACTTGAGTTGGTTCCATTAAAACAGTTACCCACAGTGCCACCTATCATATACTTGAGTTGGTTCCATTAAAACAATTTCCCACAGCGCCATCTATCATATTATTCAGTTGGTTCCATTAAAACAGTTATCCACAGTGCCACATATCATATACCTGAGTTGGTTCTATTAAAACAGTTACCCACAGTGCCACCTATCATATACTTCAGTTAGTTCCATGAAAACAGTTTCCCACAGTGCCACCTATCATATACTTCAGTTTGTTCCATTAAAACAGTTTCCCACAGTGCCACCTATCATATATTTCAGTTGGTTCCATTAAAACAATTACGCACAGCGCCACCTATCATATACCTGAGTTGGTTCTATTAAAACAGTTACCCACAGCGCCACCTATCATATACTTCAGTTTGTTCTATTAAAACAGTTACCCACAGCGCCACCTATCATATACTTCAGTTGGTTCTATTAAAACAGTTTCCCACAGCGCCACCTACCATATACTTCAGTTAGTTCCATTAAAATAGTTTCCCACAGCGCCACCTATCATATACTTCTGTTGGTTGCATTAAAACAGTTTCCCACAGTGCCACCTATCATATACTTCAGTTAGTTCTATTAAAACAGTTACCCACAGCGCCACCTATCATATACTTCAGTTGGTTCCATTAAAACAGTTTCCCACAGTGCCACCTATCATATACTTCAGTTGGTTCTATTAAAACAGTTACCCACAGCGCCACCTATAATATACTTCAGTTGGTTCTATTAAAACAGTTACCCACAGCACCACCTATCATATACTTCAGTTGGTTCTATTAAAACAGTTTCCCACAGCGCCACCTATCATATACCTGAGTTGGTTCTATTAAAACATTTACCCACAGCGCCACCTATCATATACATCAGTTGGTTCTATTAAAACAGTTTCCCACAGCGCCACCTATCATATACCTGAGTTGGTTCTATTAAAACAGTTTCCCACAGTGCCACGTATCATATACTTCAGTTGGTTCCATTAAAATAGTTTCCCACAGTGCCACCTATCATATACTTCAGTTAGTTCTATTAAAACAGTTACTCACAGCGCCACCTATCATATACTTCAGTTGGTTCCATTAAAACAGTTACTCACAGCGCCACCTATCATATACTTCAGTTGGTTCCATTAAAACAGTTTCCCACAGTGCCACCTATCATATACTTCAGTTGGTTCTATTAAAACAGTTACCCACAGCGCCACCTATCATATACTTCAGTTGGTTCTATTAAAACAGTTTCCCACAGCGCCACCTATCATATACCTGAGTTGGTTCTATTAAAACATTTACCTACAGCGCCACTTATCATATACCTCAGTTGGTTCCATTAAAACAGTTACCCACAGTGCCACCTATCATATACTTCATTTGGTTCCATTAAAACAGTTTCCCACAGCGCCATCTATCATATACTTCAGTTGGTTCCATTAAAACAGTTTCCCACAGCGCCACCTATCATATACCTGAGTTGGTTCTATTAAAACATTTACCTACAGCGCCACTTATCATATACCTCAGTTGGTTCCATTAAAACAGTTACCCACAGTGCCACCTATCATATACTTCAGTTGGTTCTATTAAAACAGTTTCCCACAGCGCCACCTATCATATACTTCTGTTGGTTCCATTAAAACAGTTACCCACAGCGCCACCTGTCATATACTTCAGTTGGTTCCATTAAAACAGTTACCCACAGCGCCACCTGTCATATACTTCAGTTGGTTCTATTAAAACAGTTTCCCACAGCGCCACCTATCATATACTTCTGTTGGTTCCATTAAAACAGTTACCCACAGTGCCACCTATCATATACTTCTGTTGGTTCCATTAAAACAGTTTCCCACAGAGCCACCTATCATATACTTCTGTTGGTTCCATTAAAACAGTTACCCACAGTGCCACGTATCATATACTTCAGTTGGTTCTATTAAAACAGTTTCCCACAGCGCCACCTATCATATACTTCAGTTGGTTCTATTAAAACAGTTTCCCACAGCGCCACCTATGGATGTATACAGACACTCCATCTGATCAATGTAGCAATAACTCTGACATGTTTAACCCTTTTGATACCAAACAACATGAAACTTCCCCTCATTCTGTGATACAAAATATATTAATTTAAAAACTTGCCATCATAATTGTAAGAACCTTTGTTTCAAACCTCAGCTCAATACTGGATAAGTTAATTATAAGACTAAAACACTTCATATTGTTGATTATTTTCGAAATCATTTGAAAATCATGAGCTTTTGTTAGAAATAGGGTAACAAAAAGGTTAAAATGAGGACCATATTTTGTCCTAAATCTTAAATATAGAATATGTTCAAATAGTTAAGCTCAGAGAATTCACTAACGTGTTCATTATAAAACTAATTCTTATCATGTATGAATGTTAACTTAGTTTTTTCATGGCCCGTTAATGAATTCATTTTATCATAGTCCTCAGTAAAGGTTGGTTAACCTTTTGGTTTTGTCACCCTACATTTTATCAGTAGATGTTGACTGTATGGTTTTAACATCTTACATTTTATCAAGCCCATAATATAGATTGGGTAACTGTGGTTTTGTCACTCTACATTATATCATAGCCCTCAGTAAAGGTTGGTTAACTGGTTGTGTCACCTTACAGTATAATACAGCCCTCAATAAAGGTTGGTTTAACTGTTTGGTTTTGTCATCTTACATTAGCATATCTGAGCCAATCTTTAAATGTTTGATATCTACATATCATAGGACTGTTCAGAGTTGACCAGATCAACTAAACAACAGTTCCTTCTGTTTCCTATAGAAGGAATCTAATTCTGTTTTAAACGAGGATTTGTTTTTTTTTGTTTTTTTTAGCACTGTTTGGTATTCCTTCTTAAGTTTCCACACAGTTTTTTTTCCTCTCTTCTTTTATTTAAACATTGCATTTCTCCCTTCCCTTCCCCTAAACCTTTTCCTTTCTTTCATTATTTAATTTTTTTCCTTTCTTTTTCTTTTTGTCATTGCAAACATTATATAACCGAATTGAAATTTATCGAATAAATAAAAGTCCCTTTATCATGTAGGTGATGGAACACCTACCCTTAACAGAAGATGTCATCTAAAATTCAGATATTGCTACTACCATGTTATTTCTACAATGTCACCATATATGGTATTGTGTCTTGCTACCATGTTATTTCTACAATGTCACCATATAATAATATTAATGAAATTATTGTGTAAAGTGCTCAGGTGCACTACAACTCGTCAAAGGTGTATGTATAGTACATAGAATAATATACAAATGTCAGGGAAGTGAATAGTGTATGAGTCATGATATACATATGTGTATGGAGGGGGAACATTAGGTGTAGTGTTGGCGAATCTCGGGAAATATGGAGGTTTTAAAGTATATGGTATTGTGTCTTGCTATCATGTTATTTCTTCAATGTCACCATATATGGTATTGTGTCTTGCTATCATGTTATTTCTACAATGTCACCATATATGGTATTGTGTCTTGCTACCATGTTATTTCTACAATGTCACCATATATGGTATTGTGTCTTGCTACCATGTTATTTCTACAATGTCACCATATATGGTATTGTGTCTTGCTACCATGTTATTACGACTGTTATTTTCATCATCCTAACACTCACTTTCCTACTAGCAAGGGTTGGATGGGTCTATATAGACCAAGTCAGTACTGAAACGGGGCTACTGATCTCCTGGACAAGCGAGAGATCTGCATTACAAGAATCTCATTTATTTTCAGGTTATCATCATCGTCATTTAATGTCCATTGTCCATGCTAATTCCTTATTTATTGTTTATTTTCAGGAATCAGCATCTCTGGCAGATAAGTTGATCCAAGATCAAGTGACTCGAGCTCAGGAAGCTGAAGAAACATTTATACTCAAAAATCAATTGGCATCAGGAAAACAACAGTTACTTGAAACACAAAGGAAGTTACATGAAGCTGAGAAATTAATTGCTGAGATAAAGGAGCGTGTAAGTATTTATATTGTCTCTCTCTTTATTTACACACACTCACACTACCTTACACAACCTCACACACACTCACACTACCTCACACAACCACACTACCTTACACACTCACTCACTCACACAACCACACCCACTCACACTGGCAGTATTAACATTCAACTTAAATACCTCCACACTCACTAGGACCTTACAATTTCTGCTAAGCAGTTTCTCTCTCAAATATCAACCTACTGAATACAGATCTGCCTAAACAGTAAAATAACTTCAGTTTAAGAAGCCCTCTTTTCTTCAGACTCTGTACAGAAATTACCTGAAATAAATTACTGTCTTATGATGTGAAATGGTTTTTTCTCTTTTCCTTAACTCCCCAGAATAGTAGATAGCCAAGAGTGTTGGGTACTCTGTGACTCATAGTAGTTAGATAAGTGACATCTCCCATAGACCCTTGGTTAATATAGAGACATGCCGGGGATACAACAATTATAAAGTTATTCATTCTGTCGGACTTTCACTTTTTAATTATAACCTTTGTTTTGTATGGAACTTTATCCCCTTTTTCAACTCTGTGTGTTAGTAAGTGTATACCTACAGTTACAGGCAGTTGACCGTTTGAATGTGTCTTGGCTCATATAAACTCACATATCTGGTGAATATTGAGTTGTAATATGTCAATATAGTTTATTTCCCGCAACAATGACTTTAATCCTGCTTATTTTATATTAAATATTTGTATTTTCTCCATTTCAGACTGAATCAATCAATGTAGCCACTGTACTTGATGATAAGATTGCTCAACATTTAGTACAGCAGCTACAGGAAGAGCTGATTTCAGTACGGTTAAAAGATAATGAAACAGCTGCTGTGATTAAAGATATGAAAGTTAAAATTAAAGAACTTGAAGACGTGAGTAGATTTCTTCTTCTTTACTCACAGATTTGGTAATTGGTGTTGGTGTTGTTTAGAGGCTATGTCGTCCAGTGTGTGTGTGTATATATATATATATATAGCTTCTTATATATATATATATATATATATATATATATAGCTTCTTATATCATCATCATCAACGTTTAACGTCCGTGTTCCACGCTTGCATGGGTTTGGACGGGGGTAGTCCCACTTGAGGCAAGAGTGATTGTCTTGCTCGCATAGGACTGTCTGGCAGGTTTTCTACAGTTGGATGCCCTTCCTAACACCAACCACATTTACAGTGTGGGTCTGGGAGGTTTTTACCGTGTTGCCTACACGGCCACATTACAGCGTGGACTGTGTGTTTTTTTGTCGTGACACCTACACGATCTTATTTGTTTCGGCCTGGATGGCGCGGCACCAACATAACTTTACATAGAACGGGGTGGTGTGGATGGGGTGGTGGTGGTGGGACGGGGTGTATTTTGTTAGAGATGCCTACTGGCTGGAGTAGGTTTTACTATATATTTAGGTAAGGCGGGTCTTCTCTGTTACTGAGTACCGCCAAAGGTCTCGGTCCAGTGACATTGTCTTGGAGAGGTGTAAGTGTGTGATGTCGGAGTTTATCAGCTCGTCCCAGGTTTTTCTAGGTCTGCCTATTCCGTGACTACCGTCTATCTTTATTGCCCTGCACTTTGTTATACAGCTATCGACTTTCATGCGCATCACGTGTCCATACCAACGTAGCCTTCTCTCGAGTAAACAACATCTGATCCCTCTTAACTCTAATTTTTTCCTTAGTTCGTTTATGCTTTGCCGTTCACGTATATTACTGTTACACATCCAGCGGAGCATGCAAGCTTCGTTCCTCTCTAGTCTGCGTATATCCTCTGCACACAATGCCCAGGTCTCACTGCCATGCAGCATTGCTGTTCGTATGCAGGCATCGTACAACCTGCCTTTCATTTTTAGGGAGAACCCTTTAGCAGCTAATAGTGGTATAAGCTCTCTGAACTTTTTCCAACCAGTTCTGACTCTAGCTACAGTACTTTCAGAGCACCCTCCCCACTGCTGATTTTATCGCCCAGGTAACGGAAGCTGTCCACTATTTCTATAGAACCCTCTGCGCAATTGAAAGAGCTAGTATTTTTTGGGCACTTGCTGCTACTTATTGCACCAGAACACCGGCCACATGTAAAATCTATGTTCTTAGTTAGCTTACCTGTGATCCCACTACATCTTTTATGCACCCATACTTTGCATTTAGGACATAAAATGGAGTTTCTACCTACGCCTTTCCTACACACCGAGCACGTCCATTTCCCAGAAGGGATCGCCGCCTTGTTTTCTTTCCTACAAACTAGAACTTTGGTCTTAGCCAGGTTAATTTTAAGTCCTTTTGACTCTAGGCCGTGCTTCCATGTTTGGAATTTCTTCTCTAGCTCGGCCATTGATTCCGCTATGAGTGTCAGGTCGTCTGCGTATAGGAGTTCCCATGGGCAGCCTGTCTTGAACTCCTCTGTTATAGCCTGAAGGGCAATAATAAATAGTAGGGGGCTGAGAACAGAGCCCTGATGGACGCCAACTTTTACGCTAAACTCTTCACTATATTCGTTGTTAATTCTAACCTTGCTGACTGTTTCTTTATACATGGCTTGTATAGCCCTCACAAGCCATTCGTCAACGCCTAGTTTTCTAAGAGCCCACCAGATAATGGAGCGGGGGACTCTGTCGAAGGCTTTCTCCAAGTCGACAAAAGCTAAGTAGAGGGGTTTACCTTTAGCTAGGTACTTCTCCTGTAGTTGTCGTACTATGAAAAGAGCGTCTGTGGTACTTTTGCCTGACACAAACCCGAACTGCATTTCATCTAGGTCAATTCTCTCTCTGATTAGTTGCGCTATTACTTTTTCCGTGACCTTCATGACCTGGTCGATTAATTTAATGCCTCTATAGTTACTCCTATCTAGGGCGTCTCCTTTACCCTTATAACAGTTAACGATGATGCTGCTATGCCAGTCCTTCGGAACAACCCCATTCTGTACGACTTGGTTAACTATGCGGGTGACCATGGTGTGTCCCACCGTGCCAGATGCCTTCAGCATCTCAGCAACTATTTCCGAAGGCCCAGCCGCCTTACCCGTCTTCATATCCTTGATTGCCTTACTTATTATACTCCCCTCGACTAACACTGCTGGTCCCTCTATTGGGTCGATATGGGGGAGACTGTCTTTCTCGCATTTATTCTCCTCATTTAGTAGCCTTTCATAGTGACACTTCCAAGCTACCTTTTTATCAGCGTCGGTGATGGCAAGTGTGCCATCGTCGTTTAGTACACACTTCTCCCCGACAATATCACGGTTTTCCTTGACGCATTGCCTAGCAATCCTGAACACCTCACGTTTTTGGTCATCGCGTTGTAGAACATGCTTGAACTTTCTTTCCTCAGCTTCCCTTCTTGCTAAGTACACTTGTCTCCTAGCTTCCCTCCTGGCCACTTGATAGTCTTCTCTACTTCCCCCATCCCGCCATACTTTCCAAGCCTGCTTTTTGGCCTTAATTGACCCCTCCACCTTACTGTTCCACCACCATGTTACTCTCCTCCTGCCTACAGGCCTGCTCCAGCCACAGACTTCGTCTGTCGCCAACAGCAGGTTTGCTTTCAGAAATTCCCACTCTCCCTCTATATTGTCCGACTCTAAATGTTCTTCCTTACTGTCGAAAGCATCAAGTAATATGCTTTGAAATTTATTCCTGGCTGTGGGGTCCTTTAGCTTCCATATTTTTCTCCTGAGGATAGTCCTCTTCTGCTGTCGAGTACGTCTCGTCCTGACTATGAGGTCGCTAATTATCAGTCTATGTTGGGAGGTGCATTCTTCATGGGGGAGGGATTTAGTGTTTACAACAGACACTCTGTCACGTCTTCTGGTAAGGATATAATCTACCTGGCTTGTGTGTTCCCCGGATCTATAGGTGATCAGGTGATTGTCACGTTTTTTGAAGTTAGTGTTACAGATAGTTAGGTTATTTGCATCACAGAATTCCAGGATTCTGGAGCCTTCCTCATTTCTAGTACCAAACCCATAGCCTCCATGGATTTCGTCGTAGCCGTCACAATGTTGTCCAACTATATATATATATATATATATATATATATATATATATATATTAGAGGCTATGATGTCCAGTGTGTGTGTATATATATATATATTAGAGGCTATGATGTCCAGTGTGTGTGTATATATATATATATATATATAGTTCCATTGACAATTACACTAATGTACACACACACACAGATATATTGTCCTTGGTATGACAGTGTGGTTTTAGCTCAATGTAGGATAATTAGTATACTACAGAGCCGTTATAAGTTTAGGAATAACCAAAGAGTGCTTAGAAATACATTGTTTTATTTGCTAACTGTTTCATCCATACCCTAGGGCAGGAATCATCGGAGCCTATAAACAAAAATATATCAAGGGTTGCAGGCTCCATCGAGCCTAGTCACCAGAGCAAGGAAGAAGGACAAGTAGGGGGGTCCCAGGCCAGCGCTGTATAGAGCAATACATGATACGTATGTCGTCAATATGTCATCCCTACAACTTCTTCAGGTGTTACAGGTACACACCATACTCTACCATCACTTATAATTTCAGGGACATTGTGTTGTGTATCCTTCCAGACACACATCTAATAACATCATCATTAGGCCTGATATCTTACAATTCCTACAGTTTAATATTTCTCTTCTTTTCTCCCTAAAATATGAACCAACCCCTGACTTTTTCTTTGTTGCTAGTCAAAGGGATAGATTGTCCCCATAGATTTTTGTAATGGACGACATGGAAAAAGATATACTCTCTATTTTAAAATATTTATTAGGGTCAAGGTACCATTTTTATAACAATTGACCTGGTCCCTATATTTGGTTGATACTTAGGAAGTATTAAAGATCCAGAAATATGAGGCAGTGATAGAAACCTTAAATAATAGAGTGCTTTACTGACTAACTCTCTAATAATCTACTTTTTATTGACATTTCAGACAAACCAGGTGTTACAGCGGGCTCCAAGTAATGATGTTCAACATTTACAGGAGGAACTTATTGCAGTGAAGTTACGAGAGGCTGAAGCAAATCTTTCATTAAAGGAACTCCGTATGAAAGTCAATGAACTTGATCAATTTTGGGAGGTTAGTAGCATATTTTAACTTAGAGCAAAACAAAATGTTGTTCTCTTGGGGCTGTGAAATACATCATCTTCATGGTTTTTATGTTCATTTTTCCACACTTACATGGGTTGGACAGGTCCTTTTCAGCACATTATCTCTCCATTTGCTGTAGTCTTTCATCATATCCTCTGTGAATCTCAGTGACTTGAGGTCAGCTCTCTCCACCTCTGTCCATGTCTTTCTCCCTCGGTCAGCTCTCTCCACCTCTGTCCATGTCTTTCTCCCTCGGTCAGCTCTCTCCACCTCTGTCCATGTCTTTCTCCCTCGGTCAGCTCTCTCCACCTCTGTCCATGTCTTTCTCCCTTGGTCAGCTCTCACCACCTCTGTCCAGGTCTTTCTCCCTCGGTCAGCTCTCTCCACCTCTGTCCATGTCTTTCTCCCTTGGTCAGCTCTCACCACCTCTGTCCAGGTCTTTCTCCCTCGGTCAGCTCTCACCCCCTCTGTCCAGGTCTTTCTCCCTCGGTCAGCTCTCACCACCTCTGTCCAGGTCTTTCTCCCTTGGTCAGCTCTCACCACCTCTGTCCAGGTCTTTCTCCCTCGGTCAGCTCTCACCCCCTCTGTCCAGGTCTTTCTCCCTCGATCAGCTCTCACCCCCTCTGTCCAGGTCTTTCTCCCTCGGTCAGCTCTCACCCCCTCTGTCCAGGTCTTTCTCCCTCGATCAGCTCTCACCCCCTCTGTCCAGGTCTTTCTCCCTCGATCAGCTCTCACCACCTCTGTCCAGGTCTTTCTCCCTCGGTCAGCTCTCACCCCCTCTGTCCAGGTCTTTCTCCCTCGGTCAGCTCTCACCACCTCTGTCCAGGTCTTTCTCCCTTGGTCAGCTCTCACCACCCCTGCCCAGGTCTTTCTCCCTCAGTTCATCCAAGCTCTACCTTTTCCTCACATTCCAGCAATACACTTGACTTGCTGCTGTCAGAGTTTGTGAAATCCCTGATAATTGAACTACATTTAGATATTACCACCACCATCACCATCATCACCATCACCATCACCATCATCACCACCATCATCATCATCATATAACATGTTTTCCCTGCTAGCAAGTGTTGGACAGGGCATTACAGACCATGTCAGCTCTAATCTCTGAGAATAGCCAGAACCTCATCTCTTTTACATACATTCCTACACTCTACATAATTCCTTGTGTATTATATCATGTCACCAGCACTATTTCCTACACTCTACATAATTCCTTGTGTATTATATAATGTCACCAGCACTATTTCCTACACTCTACATAATTCCTTGTGTATTATATGATGTCACCAGCACTATTTCCTACACTCTACATAATTCCTTGTGTATTATATCATGTCACCAGCACTATTTCCTACACTCTACATAATTCCTTGTGTATTATATCATGTCACCAGCACTATTTCCTACACTCTACATAATTCCTTGTGTATTATATCATGTCACCAGCACTATTTCCTACACTCTACATAATTCCTTGTGTATTATATCATGTCACCAGCACTATTTCCTACACTCTACATAATTCCTTGTGTATTATATCATGTCACCAGCACTATTTCCTACACTCTACATAATTCCTTGTGTATTATATCATGTCACCAGCACTATTTCCTACACTCTACATAATTCCTTGTGTATTATATCATGTCACCAGCACTATTTTCTACACTCTACACAGTACCCTGTGTATTATATAATGTCACCAGCACTATTTCCTACACTCTACACAGTACCCTGTGTATTATATCATGTCACCAGCACTATTTCCTACACTCTACACAGTACCCTGTGTATTATATCATGTCACCAGCACTATTTCCTATACTCTACACAGTACCCTGTGTATTATATCATGTCACCAGCACTATTTCCTATACTCTACACAGTACCCTGTGTATTATATCATGTCACCAGCACTATTTCCTATACTCTACACAGTACCCTGTGTATTATATCATGTCACCAGCACTATTTCCTATACTCTACACAGTACCCTGTGTATTATATCATGTCACCAGCACTATTTCCTATACTCTACACAGTACCCTGTGTATTATATCATGTCACCAGCACTATTTCCTATACTCTACACAGTACCCTGTGTATTATATCATGTCACCAGCACTATTTCCTATACTCTACACAGTACCCTGTGTATTATATCATGTCACCAGCACTATTTCCTACACTCTACACAGTACCCTGTGTATTATATCATGTCACCAGCACTATTTCCTATACTCTACACAGTACCCTGTGTATTATATCATGTCACCAGCACTATTTCCTATACTCTACACAGTACCCTGTGTATTATATCATGTCACCAGCACTATTTCCTATACTCTACACAGTACCCTGTGTATTATATCATGTCACCAGCACTATTTCCTATACTCTACACAGTACCCTGTGTATTATATCATGTCACCAGCACTATTTCCTATACTCTACACAGTACCCTGTGTATTATATCATGTCACCAGCACTATTTCCTATACTCTACACAGTACCCTGTGTATTATATCATGTCACCAGCACTATTTCCTACACTCTACACAGTACCCTGTGTATTATATCATGTCACCAGCACTATTTTCTATACTCTACACAGTACCCTGTGTATTATATCATGTCACCAGCACTATTTTCTATACTCTACACAGTACCCTGTGTATTATATCATGTCACCAGCACTATTTCCTATACTCTACACAGTACCCTGTGTATTATATCATGTCACCAGCACTATTTCCTATACTCTACACAGTACCCTGTGTATTATATCATGTCACCAGCACTATTTCCTATACTCTACACAGTACCCTGTGTATTATATCATGTCACCAGCACTATTTCCTATACTCTACACAGTACCCTGTGTATTATATCATGTCACCAGCACTATTTCCTACACTCTACACAGTACCCTGTGTATTATATCATGTCACCAGCACTATTTCCTATACTCTACACAGTACCCTGTGTATTATATCATGTCACCAGCACTATTTCCTATACTCTACACAGTACCCTGTGTATTATATCATGTCACCAGCACTATTTCCTATACTCTACACAGTACCCTGTGTATTATATAATGTCACCAGCACTATTTCCTATACTCTACACAGTACCCTGTGTATTATATCATGTCACCAGCACTATTTCCTATACTCTACACAGTACCCTGTGTATTATATCATGTCACCAGCACTATTTCCTATACTCTACACAGTACCCTGTGTATTATATCATGTCACCAGCACTATTTCCTACACTCTACACAGTACCCTGTGTATTATATCATGTCACCAGCACTATTTTCTATACTCTACACAGTACCCTGTGTATTATATCATGTCACCAGCACTATTTTCTATACTCTACACAGTACCCTGTGTATTATATCATGTCACCAGCACTATTTCCTATACTCTACACAGTACCCTGTGTATTATATCATGTCACCAGCACTATTTCCTATACTCTACACAGTACCCTGTGTATTATATCATGTCACCAGCACTATTTCCTATACTCTACACAGTACCCTGTGTATTATATCATGTCACCAGCACTATTTCCTATACTCTACACAGTACCCTGTGTATTATATCATGTCACCAGCACTATTTCCTATACTCTACACAGTACCCTGTGTATTATATCATGTCACCAGCACTATTTCCTACACTCTACACAGTACCCTGTGTATTATATCATGTCACCAGCACTATTTTCTATACTCTACACAGTACCCTGTGTATTATATCATGTCACCAGCACTATTTCCTACACTCTACACAGTACCCTGTGTATTATATCATGTCACCAGCACTATTTTCTATACTCTACACAGTACCCTGTGTATTATATCATGTCACCAGCACTATTTTCTACACTCTACACAGTACCCTGTGTATTATATCATGTCACCAGCACTATTTTCTACACTCTACACAGTACCCTGTGTATTATATCATGTCACCAGCACTATTTCCTACACTCTACACAGTACCCTGTGTATTATATCATGTCACCAGCACTATTTCCTATACTCTACACAGTACCCTGTGTATTATATCATGTCACCAGCACTATTTCCTATACTCTACACAGTACCCTGTGTATTATATCATGTCACCAGCACTATTTCCTATACTCTACACAGTACCCTGTGTATTATATCATGTCACCAGCACTATTTCCTATACTCTACACAGTACCCTGTGTATTATATCATGTCACCAGCACTATTTCCTATACTCTACACAGTACCCTGTGTATTATATCATGTCACCAGCACTATTTCCTATACTCTACACAGTACCCTGTGTATTATATGATGTCACCAGCACTATTTTCTACACTCTACACAGTACCCTGTGTATTATATCATGTCACCAGCACTATTTTCTACACTCTACACAGTACCTTGTGTATTATATCATGTCACCAGCACTATTTTCTATACTCTACACAGTACCCTGTGTATTATATCATGTCACCAGCACTATTTCCTACACTCTACACAGTACCCTGTGTATTATATCATGTCACCAGCACTATTTCCTACACTCTACACAGTACCCTGTGTATTATATCATGTCACCAGCACTATTTCCTACACTCTACACAGTACCCTGTGTATTATATCATGTCACCAGCACTATTTTCTATACTCTACACAGTACGCTGTGTATTATATCATGTCACCAGCACTATTTTCTATACTCTACACAGTACCCTGTGTATTATATCATGTCACCAGCACTATTTCCTATACTCTACACAGTACCCTGTGTATTATATCATGTCACCAGCACTATTTCCTATACTCTACACAGTACCCTGTGTATTATATCATGTCACCAGCACTATTTCCTATACTCTACACAGTACCCTGTGTATTATATCATGTCACCAGCACTATTTCCTATACTCTACACAGTACCCTGTGTATTATATCATGTCACCAGCACTATTTCCTATACTCTACACAGTACCCTGTGTATTATATCATGTCACCAGCACTATTTCCTATACTCTACACAGTACCCTGTGTATTATATCATGTCACCAGCACTATTTCCTATACTCTACACAGTACCCTGTGTATTATATCATGTCACCAGCACTATTTCCTATACTCTACACAGTACCCTGTGTATTATATCATGTCACCAGCACTATTTCCTATACTCTACACAGTACCCTGTGTATTATATCATGTCACCAGCACTATTTCCTACACTCTACACAGTACCCTGTGTATTATATCATGTCACCAGCACTATTTCCTATACTCTACACAGTACCCTGTGTATTATATCATGTCACCAGCACTATTTCCTATACTCTACACAGTACCCTGTGTATTATATCATGTCACCAGCACTATTTCCTATACTCTACACAGTACCCTGTGTATTATATAATGTCACCAGCACTATTTCCTATACTCTACACAGTACCCTGTGTATTATATCATGTCACCAGCACTATTTCCTATACTCTACACAGTACCCTGTGTATTATATCATGTCACCAGCACTATTTCCTATACTCTACACAGTACCCTGTGTATTATATCATGTCACCAGCACTATTTCCTATACTCTACACAGTACCCTGTGTATTATATCATGTCACCAGCACTATTTTCTACACTCTACACAGTACCCTGTGTATTATATCATGTCACCAGCACTATTTTCTACACTCTACACAGTACCCTGTGTATTATATCATGTCACCAGCACTATTTTCTATACTCTACACAGTACCCTGTGTATTATATCATGTCACCAGCACTATTTCCTACACTCTACACAGTACCCTGTGTATTATATCATGTCACCAGCACTATTTTCTATACTCTACACAGTACCCTGTGTATTATATCATGTCACCAGCACTATTTTCTACACTCTACACAGTACCCTGTGTATTATATCATGTCACCAGCACTATTTTCTATACTCTACACAGTACCCTGTGTATTATATCATGTCACCAGCACTATTTTCTATACTCTACACAGTACCTTGTGTATTATATCATGTCACCAGCACTATTTTCTATACTCTACACAGTACCCTGTGTATTATATCATGTCACCAGCACTATTTCCTACACTCTACACAGTACCCTGTGTATTATATCATGTCACCAGCACTATTTTCTATACTCTACACAGTACCCTGTGTATTATATCATGTCACCAGCACTATTTCCTACACTCTACACAGTACCCTGTGTATTATATCATGTCACCAGCACTATTTTCTATACTCTACACAGTACGCTGTGTATTATATCATGTCACCAGCACTATTTTCTATAGTCTACACAGTACCCTGTGTATTATATCATGTCACCAGCACTATTTCCTATACTCTACACAGTACCCTGTGTATTATATCATGTCACCAGCACTATTTCCTATACTCTACACAGTACCCTGTGTATTATATCATGTCACCAGCACTATTTCCTATACTCTACACAGTACCCTGTGTATTATATCATGTCACCAGCACTATTTCCTATACTCTACACAGTACCCTGTGTATTATATCATGTCACCAGCACTATTTCCTATACTCTACACAGTACCCTGTGTATTATATCATGTCACCAGCACTATTTCCTATACTCTACACAGTACCCTGTGTATTATATCAAGTCACCAGCACTATTTCCTATACTCTACACAGTACCCTGTGTATTATATCATGTCACCAGCACTATTTCCTATACTCTACACAGTACCCTGTGTATTATATCATGTCACCAGCACTATTTCCTATACTCTACACAGTACCCTGTGTATTATATCATGTCACCAGCACTATTTCCTATACTCTACACAGTACCCTGTGTATTATATCATGTCACCAGCACTATTTCCTACACTCTACACAGTACCATGTGTATTATATCATGTCACCAGCACTATTTCCTATACTCTACACAGTACCCTGTGTATTATATCATGTCACCAGCACTATTTCCTATACTCTACACAGTACCCTGTGTATTATATCATGTCACCAGCACTATTTCCTATACTCTACACAGTACCCTGTGTATTATATCATGTCACCAGCACTATTTCCTATACTCTACACAGTACCCTGTGTATTATATCATGTCACCAGCACTATTTCCTATACTCTACACAGTACCCTGTGTATTATATCATGTCACCAGCACTATTTCCGATACTCTACACAGTACCCTGTGTATTACATCATGTCACCAGCACTATTTCCTATACTCTACACAGTACCCTGTGTATTATATCATGTCACCAGCACTATTTTCTACACTCTACACAGTACCCTGTGTATTATATCATGTCACCAGCACTATTTTCTACACTCTACACAGTACCCTGTGTATTATATCATGTCACCAGCACTATTTTCTATACTCTACACAGTACCCTGTGTATTATATCATGTCACCAGCACTATTTTCTATACTCTACACAGTACCCTGTGTATTATATCATGTCACCAGCACTATTTTCTATACTCTACACAGTACGCTGTGTATTATATCATGTCACCAGCACTATTTTCTATACTCTACACAGTACCCTGTGTATTATATCATGTCACCAGCACTATTTTCTATACTCTACACAGTACCCTGTGTATTATATCATGTCACCAGCACTATTTTCTATACTCTACACAGTACCCTGTGTATTATATCATGTCACCAGCACTATTTCCTACACTCTACACAGTACCCTGTGTATTATATCATGTCACCAGCACTATTTTCTATACTCTACACAGTACCCTGTGTATTATATCATGTCACCAGCACTATTTCCTACACTCTACACAGTACCCTGTGTATTATATCATGTCACCAGCACTATTTTCTATACTCTACACAGTACGCTGTGTATTATATCATGTCACCAGCACTATTTTCTATACTCTACACAGTACCCTGTGTATTATATCATGTCACCAGCACTATTTTCTATACTCTACACAGTACCCTGTGTATTATATCATGTCACCAGCACTATTTTCTATACTCTACACAGTACCCTGTGTATTATATCATGTCACCAGCACTATTTCCTACACTCTACACAGTACCCTGTGTATTATATCATGTCACCAGCACTATTTTCTATACTCTACACAGTACCCTGTGTATTATATCATGTCACCAGCACTATTTTCTACACTCTACACAGTACCCTGTGTATTATATCATGTCACCAGCACTATTTCCTACACTCTACACAGTACCCTGTGTATTATATCATGTCACCAGCACTATTTTCTACACTCTACACAGTACCCTGTGTATTATATCATGTCACCAGCACTATTTTCTACACTCTACACAGTACCCTGTGTATTATATCATGTCACCAGCACTATTTTCTACACTCTACACAGTACCCTGTGTATTATATCATGTCACCAGCACTATTTCCTATACTCTACACAGTACCCTGTGTATTATATCATGTCACCAGCACTATTTCCTATACTCTACACAGTACCCTGTGTATTATATCATGTCACCAGCACTATTTCCTATACTCTACACAGTACCCTGTGTATTATATCATGTCACCAGCACTATTTCCTATACTCTACACAGTACCCTGTGTATTATATCATGTCACCAGCACTATTTCCTATACTCTACACAGTACCCTGTGTATTATATCATGTCACCAGCACTATTTCCTATACTCTACACAGTACCCTGTGTATTATATCATGTCACCAGCACTATTTCCTATACTCTACACAGTACCCTGTGTATTATATCATGTCACCAGCACTATTTTCTACACTCTACACAGTACCCTGTGTATTATATCATGTCACCAGCACTATTTTCTACACTCTACACAGTACCCTGTGTATTATATCATGTCACCAGCACTATTTCCTACACTCTACACAGTACCCTGTGTATTATATCATGTCACCAGCACTATTTTCTATACTCTACACAGTACCCTGTGTATTTTATCATGTCACCAGCACTATTTTCTATACTCTACACAGTACCCTGTGTATTATATCATGTCACCAGCACTATTTTCTATACTCTACACAGTACCCTGTGTATTATATCATGTCACCAGCACTATTTTCTATACTCTACACAGTACCCTGTGTATTATATCATGTCACCAGCACTATTTTCTATACTCTACACAGTACCCTGTGTATTATATCATGTCACCAGCACTATTTCCTACACTCTACACAGTACCCTGTGTATTATATCATGTCACCAGCACTATTTTCTATACTCTACACAGTACCCTGTGTATTATATCATGTCACCAGCACTATTTCCTACACTCTACACAGTACCCTGTGTATTATATCATGTCACCAGCACTATTTCCTACACTCTACACAGTACGCTGTGTATTATATCATGTCACCAGCACTATTTTCTATACTCTACACAGTACCCTGTGTATTATATCATGTCACCAGCACTATTTTCTATACTCTACACAGTACCCTGTGTATTATATCATGTCACGAGCACTATTTTCTATACTCTACACAGTACCCTGTGTATTATATCATGTCACCAGCACTATTTCCTACACTCTACACAGTACCCTGTGTATTATATCATGTCACCAGCACTATTTTCTATACTCTACACAGTACCCTGTGTATTATATCATGTCACCAGCACTATTTCCTACACTCTACACAGTACCCTGTGTATTATATCATGTCACCAGCACTATTTTCTATACTCTACACAGTACCCTGTGTATTATATCATGTCACCAGCACTATTTTCTACACTCTACACAGTACCCTGTGTATTATATCATGTCACCAGCACTATTTTCTACACTCTACACAGTACCCTGTGTATTATATCATGTCACCAGCACTATTTCCTACACTCTACACAGTACCCTGTGTATTATATCATGTCACCAGCACTATTTTCTATACTCTACACAGTACCCTGTGTATTATATCATGTCACCAGCACTATTTTCTATACTCTACACAGTACCCTGTGTATTATATCATATCACTAGCACTATTTTCTATACTCTACACAGTACCCTGTGTATTATATCATGTCACCAGCACTATTTTCTATACTCTACACAGTACCCTGTGTATTATATCATGTCACCAGCACTATTTTCTATACTCTACACAGTACCCTGTGTATTATATCATGTCACCAGCACTATTTTCTATACTCTACACAGTACCCTGTGTATTATATCATGTCACCAGCACTATTTTCTATACTCTACACAGTACCCTGTGTATTATATCATATCACTAGCACTATTTTCTATACTCTACACAGTACCCTGTGTATTATATCATGTCACCAGCACTATTTCCTATACTCTACACAGTACCCTGTGTATTATATCATGTCACCAGCACTATTTTCTATACTCTACACAGTACGCTGTGTATTATATCATATCACCAGCACTATAGAGGTCTTCATGTACTTGACACAACTAAAGAGTCCTCACTGTCCTTTGTTTGACAAGTTTTCTAAAGATGGATGCTCTTCCTATCACCATCTTGGTTTGGTAGAGAGAATATCTTGAGGTCCAGCCACGGCATCTTTAAGGACAGATGGACGAGTACCCTGGCTCTCATCTAAACTTTGTGAGAGATGGGACTCTTGGAGAAGAAAAGGCTACCACAAAACATTTCTAAGGTCCATTGATATACATGATGGACACAAAATCAAAGATCTAAAGTTGCATCCCAGGCACTAATTTGTGGCACCCCAGGGACTAACTGGTGGCACCTTAGAAACTAACTTGTGGCACCCCAGGAACTAATTTGTGGCACCCCAGGGACTAACTTGTGGCACCAGTTGTGAGAACATGATTGATTTTCATTAATATATTGATATGTTAAGTTATTGATTTCCCACTCTGGAAAATAGTTTTTATCTTAATGTTTCTTTACAACAGAAACACTGTAAGAACAACTTCTCACCAAATGTTTCTGAAGTGAAAAATTGCAAACATGAGGTGCGGATTCTCCAAGAAGAATTGATGACTGTAAGAATAAGAGAGGCTCAGTCTCTGTCAGCTCTGAAGGAGATGAAACAAAAAGTGATGGAACTGGAGACACAGGTAAAAACATGAAAAGGAGTAATTCCAATGAAACCCCTTCACTTTCTCTTTTTTTACTCCTTCCTCTAAAATCATCCTGACCAAGCACCACACACACCACACCACACACCACACACCACACACATCACACCACACAACACCACACACCACCAACACACCACATACCACACCACCAACACACCACACACCACACACACCATACCACACCACACCACACACCACACCACACACCACCAACACACCACATACCACACCACACACCACACACACCACACCACACACCACACACACCACACCACACACCACACACACCACACACCACACCACACACACCACACCACACACACCACATCACACACCACACTACACACCACCAATACACCACAAACCACACCACACACCACCACACCACACACCACCAACACACCACATACCACACACACCACCACACCACACACACCACACCACACACACCACACCACACACACCACACCACACACCACACCAGCACACCACACCAGCACACCACACACCACCAACACACCACATACCACACCACACACCACACCACACCAGCATACCACACACCACCAACACACCACCACACCAGCACACCACACACCACCAACACACCACACACACCACCACACCAGCACACCACACACCAACACACCACACACCAACACACGACCACACCACCACACCAGCACACCACACACCACCACACCACCACACCACCACACACCAGCACACCACACACCACCACACCACCACACCACACACCAGCACACCACACACCACCACACCACACACCACCACACCACACCACACACCACCACACCACACACCACACACCACCACACCAACACACCACCACACCACACACCACCACACCACACCAACACACCACACCAGCACACCACACACCACACCACACACCACCACCACACACCAACACACCAGCACACCACACACCAGCACACCACACACCACCACCCACACCACACCACCACACCAACACACACCAGCACACCACACACCACCAGCACACCACACACCACCACCACCCACACCACACACCACCACACCACACACCACCACCACCCACACACCACCACCACCCACACCACACCACCACACCACACACCACCAACACACCACCACACCACACACCACCAACACACCACCACACCACACACCACCACCACCCACACCACACCACACACCACCACCACCCACACCACACACCACACCACCACCACCCACACCACACACCACCACACCACACACCACCACACCACACACCAACACACCAGCACACCACACACCACACACCACCACACCAACACACCACCACACCACACACCACACACCAACACACCACACCACACACCAGCACACACTACCACACCACACACCACACACCACCACCACACACCAACACACCAGCACACCACACACCACCACACCACCAGCACACCACACACCACCACCCACACCACACCAGCACACCACATACCACCACACCACCAGCACACCACACACCACCACCACCACCCACACCACCACACCACACACCACCACCACCCACACACCACCACCACACACACCACCCACACCACACCACCAGCACACCACACCACCAACACACCACACACCACCACCACCCACACCACACCACCACACCACACACCACCAACACACCACCCACACCACACACCACACCACACCACCACACCAGCACACCACACACCACACACCAGCACACCACAAACCACACCACACACCAGCACACCACAAACCACACACCACCACCACCCACACCACACACCACACTAACACACACCACCACACCACACACACCACCACCACCCACACCACCACACCAACACACACCAACACACACCACCACACCACGCACCACACCACCTTCCAGTCACTATTGTTATTGTTCTTATTGTAATATTTCAAAGCAGCAAACATAACTACATCTAAATGTATGTAGAAAATGAAAATTGCATGTGTATATATATATATAAATATATATATAGAGCAGTCTAAATGTTTTTGGAAGTTGACAGAATACTATATTAATAAACTATAATTGTCAGAAGTCATAAAACACTGTTTATCACTTGGGTGAAAAAATATAATAAAAAAAAACATTGTTTATAATTTGAATATAGCATGTTTGTCTTTCATGACACATATCAATATATATGTATGCATACACACACACACCACACACACACATGTGCAGACTCACATATACATAGACATACATATACACACACACACTCAAGCCTGTTGTGATGTTCCCACCATAGTTCATTTATCTGTCTCAGAATTGTGAAAGTCTTTGATAGAATCAGTTTACTTCAGTTTAAATCTTCTCAGTAGTTGGAATATCATTACTACACACACACACACACACACACACACACACACACACACACACAGTAGTGAGTAGTGAGTAGTGAGTAGTGAGAGTCGATAGGGAGGAAAAGAGGTCTCTCTCTATCTATCTATCTCTCTATATTCTATATATATAAAGAGCTAATTTATTATGAATCTTATACTCAAAACATTATAACGCTACCTTAGTTTTCAAGGCTAGGCTCAGAATACATTTGCAGACTATAATACCTGCCTCAACCTGATGAAAGACAGGTGTTACGTGTAAATGCATTCTGAGTTTTATAATCTGCAATTGTGCCTAGCCTTGAAACTTAAGGTAGCGTTTAAATGTTATATATATATACACACACACACACACACACACACACACACACACACACACACACACACACACACACACACATGGAGGCGCATGGCTTAGTGGTTAGAGCATTGGCCTTGCAATCGAAAGGTTGTGAGTTCAATTCTCAGACCGGGTGATGTGTTGTTTCCTTGAGCAAGACACTTTATTTCACATCGCTCCAGTTTACTCAGCTGTAGAAATGAGATGATAGGACTGGGGTCCCTATCATTCCGCTGCAAAGTGGTCGTGGAGGTGCCACAGCAAAAAAGCACCCAGCACTCACTGTAAATGAGGTTGGTGTTAGGAAGGGCATCCAGCTGTAGAAATCAAGCCAGAATCAGTTCCCATCCCACCCTTGCAAGCAGGGAAAAAGCGGACATAAAATGAAATGATGATGATGATGACACAAGTTTCTAAAGGTCACAAATTTCGATGATATTGTAAAAAGATTTTAGAAGTTTATATGGATGTTGTTGCAAATGCATGTGTGTGTATGTTTGTATGTGTGTATGTTGGTGTGTGTGTAGATTCTAGTGTTTTATCTAAAACATTTTTTAAATGTATTATATATAAAAAAAGACTATAATTGTAAATAGCAGAAACTGTCTTGAGGCCAAATCTGTTAAAGATTTTAAGCTCCATCCTGCTATTTTCTATGTTTTTTACTGACTCTTCTTTTCACTTGACTGCCATAAGTATATAGTCTCCCATGTACAGACACACACATACATATAATCTCTCATATTCACACACAGAGAAACCTAGTCGCTCATATACATACACATGAAACATAGTCTCATATACATACACATAGAAACATAGTCTCCATACGCATAAAAGTTTCTCTCATATACATATATATACACACACATACACAAGCATATAATCTCTCATATTCACACATTGAAAAACTTAGTCTCTCTTACATACACATAGAAAGGACATCTTATATACATATATAAAACATCATCTCTCCTATAGATGTATTGCTGCTGTTACTACACATTTACAAATACACCCATATATATTTGTATAAACACACACATACATAAGTTCACTTCTATATGCTGCTTTGTTTGTCCTGTTATATACACATGCATACACATTGCTATATATGTATGTGTATATCATCATTTAACATATACTTTTCTATGCTGGCATGGGCTGGACATCATAAAACACATTCTATATACAGTATTACAAGGCATACCAATAAAACTAACCCCACCTCCCATCTACTAATAAAATTATATTGATGAGGTTGGTGATAACTTTGGTAAATATTGTCTCTATAGTCAAATACAAAACGAATTTTAAGTGATTCGGTCACCTCCAATGGTTGTGTATTTATCATAGATCTATATACTTTTATGCTATAACTTTTGATACTTTCTTTATATCTTATATATATATATAAAAGTGTGTATCAGCCGTACTAAGAGTGAGAAATGAAATTTCATTTCATTCTTTTCCATATATATATATATATATATATGTAGAAGTATATATATCCAGCGAATTTCCAACCGTTAAGGTTGATTTCCATGGGTATGTCATTATTTATAAAACAAATTTTGTATTTTATCTGATGAAAGCGCGCCAAGATTGCTTGGTCGCTCTTGAAATATATATAATAAAATAAATATGGTTTTATAAATATAGTTTCCATTTATTAATATCTTGGTATATATATATATACACATATATATACAGTGGTACCTTGGGTCAGGATCTTTGAGAGAGAGAGACTGTGTGTGAGAGACAGCTAGCTATCACTACAATAACTATGCACCATGTGACACTTTCCCGTTGACATCTTGTTGGCAACTGTTTTGTTGCTGGTTTGTGTGTTTATTACTCAGGACACTGTTCATCGCCGGAGACTTTTTATGTTTGGAAAAATTGTTCATGGTGAGAGGCATTCATGAACCAAGTTTCCACTGTGTATGTATTCCTGATCTATTCTGAAGAATAGATCAGGAATAACAATTTGAAACCTTAGGTAGCATTTGTGTTGAGGTCTTATATATTTTGGCTCTCTGCAATGCATAGAGTGCTTTTTTTTTTCTTGATCTATTCTTCGGAAACTCTTGCCACTATATATATATATATATATTACTCTATTACCTGTTCCAGCTGAGGGGCAAAACCCATGCTGGGACACTCTTTTCCTTCCCACCTCCTGATGAAGGGCTTATGCCCGAAACGCCGCCCCCCCCCACTGTACTCCTTGTTATTGTTTTTTAGCTTTCCAATATATATATATAGATTGTATTCGAGACATTAGAGAGGTGGAAGCTACTACACATTGACACCTACCTTCTCATTTTGATATTCCTGTTGTGTGCAGTGTGTCACCTTCCTACGTTACAATACAGACATATGTCACCTTAATGTCATCATGTGTCACCTTTCATGTGACAGACATATGTCACCTTAATGCCATCATGTGTCATCTTTCATGTGACAGACATATGTCACCTTAATGTCATCATGTGTCACCTTTCATGTGACAGACATATGTCACCTTAATGTCATCATATGTCACCTTTCATGTGACAGACATGTGTCACCTTAATGCCATCATATGTCACTTTAATGTCATCATATGTCACCTTTCATGTGACAGACATATGTCACCTTAATGTCATCATATGTCACCTTTCATGTGACAGACATGTGTCACCTTAATGCCATCATATGTCACTTTAATGTCATCATATGTCACCTTTCATGTGACAGACATGTGTCACCTTAATGCCATCATATGTCACTTTAATGTCATCATGTGTCACCTTTCATGTGACAGACATATGTCACCTTAATGTCATCATATGTCACCTTTCATGTGACAGACGTGTGTCACCTTAATGCCATCATATGTCACTTTAATGTCATCATGTGTCACCTTTCATGTGACAGACATGTGTCACCTTAATGCCATCATGTGTCACCTTTCATGTGACAGACATATGTCACCTTAATGTCATCATATGTCACCTTTCATGTGACAGACATATGTCACCTTAATGCCATCATGTGACACCTTTCATGTTACAGACATATGTCACCTTAATGCCATCACGTGTCACCTTTCATGTGACAGACATGTCACCTTAATGTCATCATGTGTCACCTTTCATGTGACAGACATGTCACCTTAATGTCATCATGTGACACCTTTCATGTGACAGACATATGTCACCTTAATGCCATCATGTGACACCTTTCATGTTACAGACATATGTCACCTTAATGCCATCACGTGTCACCTTTCATGTGACAGACATGTCACCTTAATGTCATCATGTGTCACCTTTCATGTGACAGACATATGTCACCTTAATGCCATCACGTGTCACCTTTCATGTGACAGACATGTCACCTTAATGTCATCATGTGTCACCTTTCATGTGACAGACATGTCACCTTAATGTCATCATGTGACACCTTTCATGTGACAGACATATGTCACCTTAATGCCATCATGTGACACCTTTCATGTTACAGACATATGTCACCTTAATGCCATCACGTGTCACCTTTCATGTGACAGACATGTCACCTTAATGTCATCATGTGTCACCTTTCATGTGACAGACATATGTCACCTTAATGCCATCATGTGACACCTTTCATGTTACAGACATATGTCACCTTAATGCCATCACGTGTCACCTTTCATGTGACAGACATGTCACCTTAATGTCATCATGTGTCACCTTTCATGTGACAGACATGTCACCTTAATGTCATCATGTGACACCTTTCATGTGACAGACATATGTCACCTTAATGCCATCATGTGACACCTTTCATGTTACAGACATATGTCACCTTAATGCCATCACGTGTCACCTTTCATGTGACAGACATGTCACCTTAATGTCATCATGTGTCACCTTTCATGTGACAGACATATGTCACCTTAATGCCATCACGTGTCACCTTTCATGTGACAGACATGTCACCTTAATGTCATCATGTGTCACCTTTCATGTGACAGACATGTCACCTTAATGTCATCATGTGACACCTTTCATGTGACAGACATATGTCACCTTAATGCCATCATGTGACACCTTTCATGTTACAGACATATGTCACCTTAATGCCATCACGTGTCACCTTTCATGTGACAGACATGTCACCTTAATGTCATCATGTGTCACCTTTCATGTGACAGACATATGTCACCTTAATGCCATCATGTGACACCTTTCATGTTACAGACATATGTCACCTTAATGCCATCACGTGTCACCTTTCATGTGACAGACATGTCACCTTAATGTCATCATGTGACACCTTTCATGTGACAGACATATGTCACCTTAATGTCATCATGTGTCACCTTTCATGTTACAGACATATGTCACCTTAATGTCATCATGTGTCACCTTTCATGTGACAGACATGTCACCTTAATGTCATCATGTGTCACCTTTCATGTGACAGACATGTCACCTTAATGTCATCATGTGACACCTTTCATGTGACAGACATATGTCACCTTAATGTCATCATGTGTCACCTTTCATGTTACAGACATATGTCACCTTAATGTCATCATGTGTCACCTTTCATGTGACAGACATATGTCACCTTAATGTCATCATGTGTCACCTTTCATGTTACAGACATATGTCACCTTAATGCCATCACGTGTCACCTTTCATGTGACAGACATGTCACCTTAATGTCATCATGTGACACCTTTCATGTGACAGACATATGTCACCTTAATGTCATCATGTGTCACCTTTCATGTGACAGACATATGTCACCTTAATGCCATCATGTGTCACCTTTCATGTGACAGACATATGTCACCTTAATGCCATCACGTGTCACCTTTCATGTGACAGACATGTCACCTTAATGTCATCATGTGTCACCTTTCATGTGACAGACATATGTCACCTTAATGCCATCACGTGTCACCTTTCATGTGACAGACATGTCACCTTAATGTCATCATGTGTCACCTTTCATGTGACAGACATATGTCACCTTAATGCCATCACGTGTCACCTTTCATGTGACAGACATGTCACCTTAATGTCATCATGTGTCACCTTTCATGTGACAGACATATGTCACCTTAATGCCATCACGTGTCACCTTTCATGTGACAGACATGTCACCTTAATGTCATCATGTGTCACCTTTCATGTGACAGACATATGTCACCTTAATGCCATCACGTGTCACCTTTCATGTGACAGACATGTCACCTTAATGTCATCATGTGTCACCTTTCATGTGACAGACATATGTCACCTTAATGCCATCACGTGTCACCTTTCATGTGACAGACATGTCACCTTAATGTCATCATGTGTCACCTTTCATGTGACAGACATATGTCACCTTAATGCCATCACGTGTCACCTTTCATGTGACAGACATGTCACCTTAATGTCATCATGTGTCACATTTCATGTGACAGACATATGTCACCTTAATGCCATCATGTGTCACCTTTCATGTGACAGACATATGTCACCTTTCATGTGACAGACATATGTCACCTTAATGCCATCATGTGTCACCTTTCATGTGACAGACATATGTCACCTTAATGCCATCATGTGTCACCTTTCATGTGACAGACATGTGACACCTTAATGTCATCATATGTCACCTTTCCTGTTACAGACATATGTCACCTTAATGTCATCATATGTCACCTTTCATGTGACAGACATATGTCACCTTAATGCCATCATGTGTCACCTTTCATGTGACAGACATATGTCACCTTAATGCCATCATGTGTCACCTTTCATGTGACAGACATATGTCACCTTAATGCCATCATGTGTCACCTTTCATGTGACAGACATATGTCACCTTAATGCCATCATGTGTCACCTTTCATGTGACAGACATATGTCACCTTAATGCCACCATGTGTCACCTTTCATGTGACAGACATATGTCACCTTAATGCCATCATGTGTCACCTTTCATGTGACAGACATATGTCACCTTAATGCCATCATGTGTCACCTTTCATGTGACAGACATATGTCACCTTAATGCCATCATGTGTCACCTTTCATGTGACAGACATATGTCACCTTAATGCCACCATGTGTCACCTTTCATGTGACAGACATATGTCACCTTAATGCCACCATGTGTCACCTTTCATGTGACAGACATGTGTCACCTTAATGCCATCATGTGTCACCTTAATGTCATCATATGTCACCTTTCATGTGACAGACATATGTCACCTTAATGTCATCATATGTCACCTTTCATGTGACAGACATATGTCACCTTTCATGTGACAGACATGTCACCTTAATGTCATCATGTGTCACCTTTCCTGTTACAGACATATGTCACCTTAATGTCATCATGTCACATTTCATGTGACAGACATATGTCACCTTAATGCCATCATGTGTCACCTTTCATGTGACAGACATATGTCACCTTTCATATGACAGACATGTGACACCTTAATGTCATCATGTGTCACCTTTCATGTGAAAGACATATGTCACCTTAATGTCATATGTCACCTTTCCTGTTACAGACATATGTCACCTTAATGCCATCATGTGTCACCTTTCATGTGACAGACATATGTCACCTTAATGTCATCATATGTCACCTTTCCTGTTACAGACATATGTCACCTTAATGCCATCATGTGTCACCTTTCATGTGACAGACATATGTCACCTTAATGTCATCATGTGTCACCTTTCATGTGACAGACATATGTCACCTTAATGTCATCATGTGTCACCTTTCATGTGACAGCCATATGTCACCTTAATGCCATCATGTGTCTCCTTTCATGTGACAGACATATGTCACCTTTCCTGTTACAGACATATGTCACCTTAATGCCATCATGTGTCACCTTTCATGTGACAGACATATGTCACCTTAATGTCATCATGTGTCACCTTTCATGTGACAGACATATGTCACCTTAATGTCATCATATGTCACCTTTCCTGTTACAGACATATGTCACCTTAATGCCATCATGTGTCACCTTTCATATGACAGACATATGTCACCTTAATGCCATCATGTGTCACCTTTCATGTTACAGACATATGTCACCTTAATGTCATCATATGTCACCTTTCATGTGACAGACATATGTCACCTTAATGCCATCATGTGTCACCTTTCATGTGACAGACATATGTCACCTTAATGCCATCATGTGTCACCTTTCATGTGACAGACATATGTCATCATGTGTCACCTTTCATGTGACAGACATATGTCACCTTAATGTCATCATGTGTCACCTTTCATGTGACAGACATATGTCACCTTAATGTCATCATGTGTCACCTTTCATGTTACAGACATATGTCACCTTAATGCCATCATGTGTCACCTTTCATGTTACAGACATGTGTCACCTTAATGCCATCATGTGTCACCTTTCATGTGACAGACATATGTCACCTTAATGTCATCATGTGTCACCTTAATGTCATCATATGTCACCTTGCCTGTTACAGACATATGTCACCTTAATGCCATCATGTGTCACCTTTCATGTGACAGACATATGTCACCTTAATGTCATCATGTGTCACCTTTCATGTGACAGACATATGTCACCTTAATGCCATCATATGTCACCTTTCATGTGACAGACATATGTCACCTTAATGTCATCATGTGACAGACATATGTCACCTTAATGTCATCATGTGTCACCTTTCATGTTACAGACATATGTCACCTTAATGCCATCATGTGTCACCTTTCATGTGACAGACATATGTCACCTTAATGCCATCATGTGTCACCTTTCATGTGACAGACATATGTCACCTTAATGTCATCATGTGTCACCTTTCATGTTACAGACATATGTCACCTTAATATCATTACATGTCACCTTTCATGTGACAGACATATGTCACCTTAATGTCATCATGTGTCACCTTTCATGTTACAGACATATGTCACCTTAATGTCATCATGTGTCACCTTTCATGTGACAGACATATGTCACCTTAATGTCATCATGTGTCACCTTTCATGTTACAGACATATGTCACCTTAATGCCATCATGTGTCACCTTTCATGTGACAGACATATGTCACCTTAATGTCATCATGTGTCACCTTTCATGTGACAGACATATGTCACCTTAATGCCATCATATGTCACCTTTCATGTGACAGACATATGTCACGTTAATGTCATCATGTGACAGACATATGTCACCTTAATGTCATCATGTGTCACCTTTCATGTTACAGACATATGTCACCTTAATGCCATCATGTGTCACCTTTCATGTGACAGACATATGTCACCTTAATGCCATCATGTGTCACCTTTCATGTGACAGACATATGTCACCTTAATGCCATCATGTGTCACCTTTCATGTGACAGACATATGTCACCTTAATGTCATCATGTGTCACCTTTCATGTTACAGACATATGTCACCTTAATATCATTACATGTCACCTTTCATGTGACAGACATATGTCACCTTAATGTCATCATGTGTCACCTTTCATGTTACAGACATATGTCACCTTAATATCATTACATGTCACCTTTCATGTGACAGACATATGTCACCTTAATGTCATCATGTGTCACCTTTCCTGTTACAGACATATGTCACCTTAATGTCATCATGTGTCACCTTTCATATGACAGACATATGTCACCTTAATGTCATCATATGTCACCTTTCATGTGACAGACATATGTCACCTTAATGTCATCATGTGTCACCTTAATGCCATCATATGTCACCTTTCATGTTACAGACATATGTCACCTTAATGTCATCATGTGTCACCTTTCATGTGACAGACATATGTCACCTTAATGCCATCATGTGTCACCTTTCATGTGACAGACATATGTCACCTTAATGCCATCATGTGTCACCTTTCATGTTACAGACATATGTCACCTTAATGTCATCATGTGTCACCTTTCATGTGACAGACATATGTCACCTTAATGCCATCATGTGTCACCTTTCATGTGACAGACATGTGTCACCTTAATGTCATCATGTGTCACCTTTCATGTGACAGACATATGACACCTTAATGCCATCATGTGTCACCTTTCATGTTACAGACATATGTCACCTTAATGCCATCATGTGTCACCTTTCATGTGACAGACATATGTCACCTTAATGCCATCATGTGTCACCTTTCATGTTACAGACATATGTCACCTTAATGTCATCATGTGTCACCTTTCATGTGACAGACATATGTCACCTTAATGTCATCATGTGTCACCTTTCATGTGACAGACATATGTCACCTTAATGTTATCATGTGTCACCTTTCATGTTACAGACATATGTCACCTTAATGCCATCATGTCACCTTTCATGTTACAGACATGTGTCACCTTAATGCCATCATGTGTCACCTTTCATGTGACAGACATATGTCACCTTAATGTCATCATGTGTCACTTTAATGTCATCATGTGTCACCTTTCATGTGACAGACATATGTCACCTTAATGTCATCATGTGTCACCTTAATGTCATCATGTGTCACCTTTCATGTGACAGACATATGTCACCTTAATGCCATCATGTGTCACCTTTCATGTGACAGACATATGTCACCTTAATGTCATCATGTGTCACCTTTCATGTGACAGACATATGTCACCTTAATGTCATCATGTGTCACCTTTCATGTGAGAGACATATGTCACCTTAATGCCATCATGTGTCACCTTAATGTCATTATGTGTCACCTTTCATGTGACAGACATATGTCACCTTAATGACATCATGTGACAGACATATGTCACCTTAATGTCATCATGTGTCACCTTTCATGTGACAGACATATGTCACCTTAATGCCATCATGTGTCACCTTTCATGTGACAGACATATGTCACCTTAATGTCATCATGTGTCACCTTTCATGTGACAGACATATGTCACCTTAATGTCATCATGTGTCACCTTTCATGTTACAGACATATGTCACCTTAATGTCATCATGTGTCACCTTTCATGTGACAGACATGTGTCACCTTAATGCCATCATGTGTCACCTTTCATGTTACAGACATATGTCACCTTAATGTCATCATGTGTCACCTTTCATGTTACAGACATGTGTCACCTTAATGCCATCATGTGTCACCTTTCATGTGACAGACATATGTCACCTTAATGTCATCATGTGTCACCTTAATGTCATCATATGTCACCTTTCATGTGACAGACATATGTCACCTTTCATGTGACAGACATATGTCACCTTAATGTCATCATGTGTCACCTTTCCTGTTACAGACATATGTCACCTTAATGTCATCATGTGTCACCTTTCATGTTACAGACATGTGTCACCTTAATGCCATCATGTGTCACCTTTCATGTTACAGACATATGTCACCTTAATGTCATCATGTGTCACCTTTCATGTGACAGACATATGTCACCTTAATGCCATCATGTGTCACCTTTCATGTGACAGACATATGTCACCTTAATGTCATCATGTGTCACCTTTCATGTGACAGACATATGTCACCTTAATGTCATCATGTGTCACCTTTCATGTGACAGACATATGTCACCTTAATGTCATCATGTGTCACCTTTCATGTTACAGACATATGTCACCTTAATGTCATCATGTGTCACCTTTCATGTTACAGACATATGTCACCTTAATGTCATCATGTGTCACCTTTCATGTGACAGACATATGTCACCTTAATGTCATCATGTGTCACCTTTCATGTGACAGACATATGTCACCTTAATGTCATCATGTGTCACCTTTCATGTGACAGACATATGTCACCTTAATGTCATCATGTGTCACCTTTCATGTGACAGACATATGTCACCTTAATGTCATCATGTGTCACCTTTCATGTGACAGACATATGTCACCTTAATGTCATCATGTGTCACCTTTCATGTGACAGACATATGTCACCTTAATGTCATCATGTGTCACCTTTCATGTTACAGACATATGTCACCTTAATGTCATCATGTGTCACCTTTCATGTTACAGACATATGTCACCTTAATGTCATCATGTGTCACCTTTCATGTGACAGACATATGTCACCTTAATGTCATCATGTGTCACCTTTCATGTTACAGACATATGTCACCTTAATGCCATCATGTGTCACCTTTCATGTGACAGACATATGTCACCTTAATGCCATCATGTGTCACCTTTCATGTTACAGACATATGTCACCTTAATGCCATCATATGTCACCTTTCATGTTACAGACATATGTCACCTTAATGTCATCATGTGTCACCTTTCATGTTACAGACATGTGTCACCTTAATGCCATCATGTGTCACCTTTCATGTTACAGACATATGTCACCTTAATGTCATCATGTGTCACCTTTCATGTTACAGACATATGTCACCTTAATGCCATCATGTGTCACCTTTCATGTTACAGACATATGTCACCTTAATGCCATCATGTGTCACCTTTCATGTGACAGACATATGTCACCTTAATGCCATCATGTGTCACCTTTCATGTGACAGACATATGTCACCTTAATGTCATCATGTGTCACCTTTCATGTTACAGACATATGTCATCATGTGTCACCTTTCATGTGACAGACATATGTCACCTTAATGTCATCATATGTCACCTTTCCTGTTACAGACATATGTCACCTTAATGTCATCATGTGTCACCTTTCATATGACAGACATATGTCACCTTAATGTCATCATGTGTCACCTTAATGTCATCATGTGTCACCTTAATGCCATCATGTGTCACCTTAATGCCATCATGTGTCACCTTTCATGTGACAGACATATGTCACCTTAATGCCATCATGTGTCACCTTTCATGTTACAGACATATGTCACCTTAATGTCATCATGTGTCACCTTTCATGTTACAGACATGTGTCACCTTAATGCCATCATGTGTCACCTTTCATGTGACAGACATATGTCACCTTAATGCCATCATGTGTCACCTTTCATGTTACAGACATGTGTCACCTTAATGCCATCATGTGTCACCTTTCATGTGACAGACATATGTCACCTTAATGTCATCATGTGTCACCTTAATGTCATCATATGTCACCTTTCATGTGACAGACATATGTCACCTTAATGCCATCATGTGTCACCTTTCATGTTACAGACATGTGTCACCTTAATACCATCATGTGTCACCTTTCATGTGACAGACATATGTCACCTTAATGTCATCATATGTCACCTTTCATGTGACAGACATATGTCACCTTAATGCCATCATGTGTCACCTTTCATGTTACAGACATGTGTCACCTTAATGCCATCATGTGTCACCTTTCATGTGACAGACATATGTCACCTTAATGTCATCATGTGTCACCTTAATGTCATCATATGTCACCTTTCATGTGACAGACATATGTCACCTTTCATGTGAAAGACATATGTCACCTTAATGTCATCATGTGTCACCTTTCATGTTACAGACATATGTCACCTTAATGTCATCATATGTCACCTTTCATGTGACAGACATATGTCACCTTTCATGTGACAGACATATGTCACCTTAATGCCATCATGTGTCACCTTTCATGTGACAGACATATGTCACCTTAATGCCATCATGTGTCACCTTTCATGTGACAGACATATGTCACCTTTCATGTGACAGACATATGTCACCTTAATGTCATCATGTGTCACCTTTCATGTGACAGACATATGTCATCATGTGTCACCTTTCATGTTACAGACATGTGTCACCTTAATGTCATCATGTGTCACCTTTCATGTGACAGACATATGTCACCTTAATGTCATCATGTGTCACCTTTCATGTGACAGACATATGTCACCTTAATGTCATCATGTGTCACCTTTCATGTGACAGACATATGTCACCTTAATGTCATCATGTGTCACCTTTCATGTGACAGACATATGTCACCTTAATGTCATCATGTGTCACCTTTCATGTGACAGACATATGTCACCTTAATGTCATCATGTGTCACCTTTCATGTTACAGACATATGTCACCTTAATGTCATCATGTGTCACCTTTCATGTGACAGACATATGTCACCTTAATGTCATCATGTGTCACCTTTCATGTGACAGACATATGTCACCTTAATGTCATCATGTGTCACCTTTCATGTTACAGACATATGTCACCTTAATGTCATCATGTGTCACCTTTCATGTGACAGACATATGTCACCTTAATGTCATCATATGTCACCTTTCATGTGACAGACATATGTCACCTTAATGCCATCATGTGTCACCTTAATGCCATCATGTGTCACCTTTCATGTTACAGACATATGTCACCTTAATGCCATCATATGTCACCTTTCCTGTTACAGACATATGTCACCTTAATGCCATCATGTGTCACCTTAATGTCATCATGTGTCACCTTTCATGTTACAGACATATGTCACCTTAATGCCATCATATGTCACCTTTCCTGTTACAGACATATGTCACCTTAATGCCATCATGTGTCACCTTAATGTCATCATGTGTCACCTTTCATGTGACAGACATATGTCACCTTAATGTCATCATGTGTCACCTTTCATGTTACAGACATATGTCACCTTAATGCCATCATGTGTCACCTTAATGCCATCATGTGTCACCTTAATGTCATCATGTGTCACCTTTCATGTTACAGACATATGTCACCTTAATGCCATCATATGTCACCTTTCCTGTTACAGACATATGTCACCTTAATGCCATCATATGTCACCTTTCATGTGACAGACATATGTCACCTTTCCTGTTACAGACATATGTCACCTTAATGCCATCATATGTCACCTTTCATGTGACAGACATATGTCACCTTTCCTGTTACAGACATATGTCACCTTAATGCCATCATATGTCACCTTTCATGTGACAGACATATGTCACCTTAATGCCATCATGTGTCACCTTAATGTCATCATGTGTCACCTTTCATGTGACAGACATATGTCACCTTAATGCCATCATGTGTCACCTTTCATGTGACAGACATATGTCACCTTAATGCCATCATGTGTCACCTTTCATGTGACAGACATATGTCACCTTTCATGTGACAGACATATGTCACCTTAATGCCATCATGTGTCACCTTTCATGTGACAGACATATGTCCACGCCATCTTTCTCTCATTGACAAACACTTTCTCTGCTACCAGAAATAAGGATAGTATCAAACTGACCATAATTTCTCGTGAATAATTCTAGGTTTTCAATAGTTGCTAAACACACTAAATCCTCCATCCTCTTCTTTGTTTTCTCAATAACAATCTTTAAAGTTAAGAACATCATCCCTTATTTCTTTACCTCTTCTACACTTCTAAAAGTAGCTTCTTCCTCCAATAATTCTATCGGCAATGATCTAAAGTACCTTACTGTAGGATTTAGCTACAGAATTGTTTTATGTCTTCTCTCTCCCTCTTCCCTCTCTTTCTCTCTCCACCCTTCTCCTTGCTCCACCCCACCTCTAATAGGATGGAAATTGATTTAGTCTAACAACTTGGTCGTAAATTTCAGTTCCATAATTACGGTACACAGACAGTAATTACACTTGATATTCCTTACCAAAGTCTTCTACTACCATTTCTTCCCAGTCATTTCATAGTTTTTGAAACTCTCTGTAACAGTTTTGACAGGGATCATTTTCATCTCTTTGATTAACATCTGTTGGTCTTTGCAGTGTGTGTGTGTGTATATATATATATATATAGACTACATTGACATCGACTGGTTTCTATAAACTAGTGTCATGTCATCTGTCCAGTATATATAGACTATATTAACATCTACTGGTTTCTATAAACTAGTGTCATGTCATCTGTCCAGTATATATAGACTATACTAACATCTACTGGTTTCTATAAACTAGTGTCATGTCATCTGTCCAGTATATATAGACTATACTAACTGTTGGTTTCTATAAACTAGTGTCATGTCATCTGTCCAGTATATATAGACTATACTAACATCTCCTGGTTTCTATAAACTAGTGTCATGTCATCTGTCCAGTATATATAGACTATACTAACATCTACTGGTTTCTATAAACTAGTGTCATGTCATCTGTCCAGTATATATAGACTATACTAACATCTACTGGTTTCTATAAACTAGTGTCATGTCATCTGTCCAGTGTATATAGACTATACTAACTGCTGGTTTCTATAAACTAGTGTCATGTCATCTGTCCAGTATATATAGACTATACTAACTGTTGGTTTCTATAAACTAGTGTCATGTCATCTGTCCAGTATATATAGACTATACTAACACCTGTTGGTTTCTATAAACTAGTGTCATGTCATCTGTCCAGTATATATAGACTATACTAACATCTCTTGGTTTCTATAAACTAGTGTCATGTCATCTGTCCAGTATATATAGACTATACTAACGTCTGTTGGTTTCTATAAACTAGTGTCATGTCATCTGTCCAGTATATATAGACTATACTAACATCTGTTGGTTTCTATAAACTTGTGTCATGTCCTCTGTCCAGTATATATAGACTATACTAACATCTGTTGGTTTCTATAAACTAGTGTCATGTCATCTGTCCAGTATATATAGACTATACTAACTGTTGGTTTCTATAAACTAGTGTCATGTCATCTGTCCAGTATATATAGACTATACTAACATCTGTTGGTTTCTATAAACTAGTGTCATGTCATCTGTCCAGTATATATAGACTATACTAACATCTACTGGTTTCTATAAACTAGTGTCATGTCATCTGTCCAGTATATATAGACTATACTAACATCTGTTGGTTTCTATAAACTAGTGTCATGTCATCTGTCCAGTATATATAGACTATACTAACTGTTGGTTTCTATAAACTAGTGTCATGTCATGTGTCCAGTATATATAGACTATACTAACATCTCTTGGTTTCTATAAACTAGTGTCATGTCATCTGTCCAGTATATATAGACTATACTAACATCTGTTGGTTTCTATAAACTAGTGTCATGTCATCTGTCCAGTATATATAGACTATACTAACTGTTGGTTTCTATAAACTAGTGTCATGTCATCTGTCCAGTATATATATAGACTATACTAACTGTTGGTTTCTGTAAACTAGTGTCATGTCATCTGTCCAGTATATATAGACTATACTAACATCTACTGGTTTCTATAAACTAGTGTCATGTCATATGTCCAGTATATATAGACTATACTAACATCTCCTGGTTTCTATAAACTAGTGTCATGTCATCTGTCCAGTATATATAGACTATACTAACATCTGTTGGTTTCTATAAACTAGTGTCATGTCATCTGTCCAGTATATATAGACTATACTAACTGTTGGTTTCTATAAACTAGTGTCATGTCATCTGTCCAGTATATATAGACTATACTAACATCTCCTGGTTTCTATAAACTAGTGTCATGTCATCTGTCCAGTATATATAGACTATACTAACATCTACTGGTTTCTATAAACTAGTGTCATGTCATCTGTCCAGTATATATAGACTATACTAACAGCTACTGGTTTCTATAAACTAGTGTCATGTCATCTGTCCAGTGTATATAGACTATACTAACTGCTGGTTTCTATAAACTAGTGTCATGTCATCTGTCCAGTATATATAGACTATACTAACTGTTGGTTTCTATAAACTAGTGTCATGTCATCTGTCCAGTATATATAGACTATACTAACACCTGTTGGTTTCTATAAACTAGTGTCATGTCATCTGTCCAGTATATATAGACTATACTAACATCTACTGGTTTCTATAAACTAGTGTCATGTCATCTGTCCAGTATATATAGACTATACTAACATCTGTTGGTTTCTATAAACTAGTGTCATGTCATCTGTCCAGTATATATAGACTATACTAACTGTTGGTTTCTATAAACTAGTGTCATGTCATCTGTCCAGTATATATAGACTATACTAACATCTACTGGTTTCTATAAACTAGTGTCATGTCATCTGTCCAGTATATATAGACTATACTAACTGTTGGTTTCTATAAACTAGTGTCATGTCATCTGTCCAGTATATATAGACTATACTAACTGTTGGTTTCTATAAACTAGTGTCATGTCATCTGTCCAGTATATATAGACTATACTAACTGCTGGTTTAGTAACATTCTAATACTGGCAGTTTCCCTGTCTTACTGCTGCCATTACTACTAACATTATTTTTCCAAACTCCAGAAAATGTTTAAGTATAAATTTGAAACTAGAGGCAATGGAAAGAAGTTCCAGCAAGATCCTGTCAGTAAAATCTTTATATAGTTTAAATACATAACAAGTCTCCTCTTTTTTTGATATGGTCAAGTGTGCTATGGACTTTAGCTGCCATTCAATCCCTTCAATATTACTTTGTCTTTTCGTAATTGCAAGATTTAATTAATTAATTACCTGGTTCCTGTTACCAAATTTTACTAGATTTTAACATCTTTATTAAAGGTATTTGTTGTTATCACTGTTGACATAAACCAGCAGTCTATTACTTGTCGTTGTGTATAAAATTAAAGTCCTTTGTTAATAATGCCTTAGGTTATCATGGTTATGTGGAAGTACGTGGCTTAGTGGTTAGAGAATTGGATTTACAATCGTGAGGTTGCGAGTTCGATTCCCAGACCAGATGATGGTTATGTTCTTGAGCAAGATATTTTATTTCACATTGCTCTTTCTGCCAGGACTTGTGATTGATAGATAGTACCAGAAATGGAAAGAGTAATGGACACATTGTTTTCTTGGTCTAATTTGATAAGTTCCACCTCACTCAGTAAGCAAATGATGTCTGGGACCTTGTTAATCAAACATAGTTATATAACTTGTTTCTTCAGCTAGCTGATTCTCTGTGATATCAACAATGGTTTTGTTTGTTTTCCCCAACAAGTCTTCCTTCAGAGATTTAAAATGTATTTGATTTTTCTTGTTCACAGAAGACATTTTATCTTTCCTCAACTTTCATGTTATTCTGATAATGACAACTATATATAATTGTTGAATGGGATGACAGTTGTGATAGGAATAATAATAAAAATAGTTTCTGATTGAGGAATAAGGCCAGCAATTTTGTGGGGAGGAGAAAGTCAATTAAATTGACCCCAGTGTATGACTGGTAATTCATTTTATTATAAATAATAAAGCTATCAAAAACTGTCAAAAGCAATGATGCCAGCTCTAAGTATCCGGTTGGTACTTGGTAGTCATTGTATATAAAGTGAAATGAAAATATAATACTACTAATAATAATAATACTTTCAATTAGTGGTGTAGTCAAGTCTTTTCACTGCTGCTCGTTTTGTAGAACTCTTCATAGAAACTCGTTATTTGGGGGGTAGGTCAAGGGGGATTGTTTTCTACAAAATATTTCCAACCTTTTAAAATCTCAGCATTGACATTTGTTTGTACTTCCATTGCTTTATATTAATAGCCAACCTGCTTAATTTACAAGATTTTAACGGAAAAAATGTTTAACCCTTACATTAATGAAATACATTTGGGTGGAGGTGGGGATTCTAAAAAAAAAAAAATCAATATATATATATATATATATTGAAAAGAAAGCGAGGTTTCATATTGTCTTTAAAGACATTAATGTGAAACCTATATATAACAAAGTTATGTGAAGGCTACAAGACACAATCTACCGTTCATATAACTTACTGCTTTATATACTAACACAATGCTTCAAGTAAACTACAACAAGCTCATGTGTATATATGTATTTCAATATTGCTATTGTCATCATCAGTTATAAGCAATTTGATGGGAAATGGGAAATTATTTTATTTTAATCACATTTTTTACTGAAATTGAATTACTTATATTTTCCCTTCTTTACAAAATATTATGTTGAAAACATATTTAACTACTTAAATTCCATAATTATTACATTTTACATCTACTCTGTCATTTATATTTGTTATAATTGCAAATCTTATAATTAAGCATTATCTTGTAAAAGAAAAAAGACTTCATATTTTCTAAATGAAACCAAATAAAGTGAATTTTGTTTCATTTTTTTTTTTTTCTAGGGTGGGGGCATGGGTTAGAAGATCATTTGATATATATATATATATATCAGGATAGAACCAGTTTGAAACTAGTTAGACCATTACTCAACAGAGTACTCAATACTTGGGGTAGTAGAGTATGGTTATAATATAAAGAGTCAGGTCCTGACTCTTTATTATATATATATAATAAAGTTGGTAAATGTGGTTGGTGTTAGGAAGGGCATCCAGCTGTAGAAAACCCGCCAGACAGTCCTATGCGAGCAATGACAACCACTCTTGCCTCAAGTGGGAAAACTCCCGTCCAAACCCATGCAAGCGTGGAACATGGACGTTAAACGATGATGATGATGATATACATATATATATATATATATATGTATATATATATCTATATGGTAGCATGAAAAAAATGGACGTTAAATGGTGATTATATATATACATATACACAGTTGAGAAAAGGAGCAAAGTTCCATACAAATCAAAGGTAAAAAGAAAAAGTGAAAAGGCACAGGTGTATATTTAAATATTATTTAAATTTTGCCAAACTTTCAATCTGCTTCATGTAACAATTATAATGTTCATTCTGTCAGATTAAAGAAAAAAATAATCTTTAAATTTACCTTTATGCTTTTTCTTCATTTTTACTTTTTACCTATACACACACACACACATATATATATATACACACGCACACACACGCGTGCACACGCACACACGCGTACACACACACACACACACACACACACACACACACACACACACACACACACACACACACAGTGAAATTCCGTTATAACGAAATTCATAGGGTATAAAAACAAGTTTGTTGTAGCGAAAAATTCTTTATAACGAGATTGACCCAACACATGGAGTGTTTGCTATTACTTCGGGGATTGAAAACAATTTCATTATACTAAAAAACTGTTATAATGGTATTCGTTATAACACAATTTTATCTCTGTGTGTGTTTCTAATACATATATATTTATATACTTTTTTGTTGTTATTATTTTTGTTACTTTTTTCTCTATCAATTTTTCAACCATTATGTTTTGAATTATTTCAAATTAAATATCTTTAGTTATGCTCTATATTTATACACACACATTATACACAGCCACAATTGTACATACACACATCCCTACATTACAGCTTTATCAAGTCACCATTGCTGTATTTCCACATTTCCATGTAATTTCTGTAAGAAACAGTTTTAAATAAATTAATGTTAATCTGTTGAACGTCTTATTGTTTTACTAACTGCTGCTTCTTCACATTTTACTCCATTTTACTGCTTATCTGTGTCTTAACCCTTTAACATTTACATTACTCTGTATTTACTATTGTATTTTCATGGTAAACACTTTATCTCACATAATTATTTCACATAATATCGAATCTATGGGATTTTGATATTTATTTTGAGAACATTACCTTAACATCAGTATGAGGAGCCAGTTACAGCCGGTTTGAATAGAAAGAGGTGAGAGAATCCTGGCCGGATATGGCCAGTTTAAATACTAAAGGGTTAATATTTAATGTCCCTATACTTCACTCTCTACCCCCAGATATATATATATCCAGATTTAACCAGTATTAAACTAGTCGGACCGTTATTCAAGAGAGTACTGGATACTTGGGATAGTAGAGTATGGCTATATTAGAAAGAGTTGGGACTCAACAGCTGAGCTCTTGCCGACAGCTAATTCCAAACTGTTGACAGATTTGCAGTAGGTTGGCCATCTCATCAGGGGCGTGGCTTAGGTGACTAGTCAGTAAAGTAATAAGTTGTCCTTATAACGGTATACATCTGTTTGTCAACAGTCTGGAATTAGCTGTTGGAAGGGCAAGAGCTGAGCCACCAGGCCTCAAATCTTTCTAATACATATATATAAACAAGGGTGTTCCAGTGACAATATTCACCACAAACTCTTTATCTCTCTGAGGACAATAAATATGACTATATAGACATATATCTAAATTTATAGAATGACATGACCATGTGAAAACTTACCAACATTTTGAATAATTGGAAGTCATGTTTCCTTGGAAACAAGGGAATAAATATAGTTTTTTGATGAAAGAAGTATAATTTTTCCATTAATGCCCTTGTTTATATTTGCTCTACATTTATAACTACCAACCTAATATCTCTTCTTCTCCAAACCTTTATATATTATATAAAGACATTGAGATATTCCTTTTGTAAAAACAGGAAATTACATACTATCATTATAATTCTTTACTTGCCTTCGAGAATTGTTAGTATAGTTCTACCTTTATATATTTAATATAGAAAGGCTTCTACAGGACTAGAACTGTTTCATTAGGTAGAATTCATCAGGAAGCCTTCTGATGATTTCTACCTAATGAAACAGTTCTAGTCATGTAGAAGCCTTTCTATATTAAATATTTATACTCTGCTATGTATTGAGTACCT